>CM027090.1:253412-323412 GCA_015343265.1 Pao palembangensis | reverse complement strand
TAAACACATATTTCATGACAGAGCATCATTATTCCTTCAAAAAAAAAAGGAGCGAGCTGATGAGCCGACGAGTCCGAATGCGGACGCTGAAAATGGTTTGAGGCTCAGAGCTGCAGCGTTTGTTGTTCACTCAGGCATAAAAGTTTGTGAAAAAAACAGAAAGGTTGCTCTATTCTCCCCGAGCCTGAGTGGTCAGGACAGCTTCCACCAGCATTAATCACCCCTGAACGCTCTTCTTTCATCAGGAAATACGTCCAACCCACAAAAATACACCAAATATCAGAGAAAGCAATGCAAATGAGATAATAATAATAATAATAATAATAATAATAATAATATTAATAATAATAATAATAATTCACAACTCCAGCTCCTCCTGGTGACATTTGCTGCTGCTGCTGCTGCTGCTGAATGCCTGAATATTCACACATGCAGCCCTGCTGTCTGCAGAACGTGAGTCAGTGTGACAGAAACTCATTAAAGATGAATTAAAGGTTGAATGCAAGCTGGGTCAGGTCTGCAGGTGGTAACAAATCCAAAACCATCTGAAACACACACGCGTGCGTGCACACGCACACAAACACACACTCCAGCTTTACCGTAAAGAAGCGCTGAGCAGGCAGAGCAGGAACGTGCGCGTCAGGAGTTGATGACTCTCCTACCTGGCTGTTTGTGGTCCGGGCTCTGGCTGGACAGCAGCAGGAGGTAGTCCTGACACGTGTCCGGGTCCAGCAGCGTGCTGTTGTGGAGGCAGAGGTCAACAATCAGGGTCACGGCTCTCTGACAGACCATGTCATGCTCCTCTCGCTCAGAACTCATGCTCCCAGCAGCATCCTCAGCCGTGTGAGCTCATCCGAGGGGACCAAAACACCCACACACACACGCATGCACGCACCAAGGTGCGCGCTCACACACACACACACACATGCGCGCGCAGCAGCCGAGCATGCAGAGGATAAATGCAATGATGCGTCTTCCTTGCAGAGGCGAGAGTCATGGAGTCATTCTGGAAGAAGCCAAATGAAAACACAAAATGGATTTCTTTACTTTCACATAGGGAACAAAACCTGTTTTTATTTCTTTTACAGATTACTTTGATCCAAAATTCCCACTGGGGGAGCGGAACCCCGTCTAGATTCTCATGGGGACCCAAATGTACATCAATATGTAGATATATCAGGGTGTTTGGATCACAAACGCCACCTACTGGTCAGTCCCAACGGCTGACGTTAGCCTGTTAGCAACTGTGTTGGAGGCTTGTTGTGTTTTTTAATTGTTTGTCTTTTAAAAAAAGGTTCATTTTTACTGCAAATGAGTCGCAGCTGCCCTCAGGTGACATAGATGCAGACGTATTGCATCACATTCAGCATCTCTGACCCACACACTCACACACACACACACACACACACACACACACACACACACACACACACCACCCCACGAGGGCTTGTTTTCTCAGGTTTGAGGAGCTCCGCTGCTCCCTGGAGACAACTGTCCTCTGGGAGTTTTTCCCTGAGCTCTGACTGCCAGGTCTCTGTGCTCCCATCGTTCCCAGTTTGATGCCCACTGTTTACCAGCTGTCATAATGCTGAGAATTTAGCCATTTTGTTGATTTTGATCAACAATCTGAGCACTACTAATCTGTCCCCCCTGGCCTCCACGCTGAAGATAAAAATCTCCCTGACCCAACAACCTGATAGTCAGCAAGTATGTATGTGGAGGCCAGGCCGCGACCTTTGACCTGGCGCAGACAGTACTTTCAGCCAGTCACAGAGGTCGACAGCCAGCTGAACTTCTCAAATATTCTGCCGGGTTTGATTGAGAGTTTTTGCGAATTGGGGATTCTGGCGGCGTATTTGTTGGCGTGGAGTCGGTAAGTCGGACTAAATCAAACAAAAGCTCAGTGTAGATTTTTACTGCACTTGTTAATTATTCATGACGTTGAGTGAGACAACAGCGTCTTTGGGAGAAAAGTGTTTCAGCCTCTGAATAATTCAGAGCTCCGCAGATACAATTACAGCAAAAAAAGTGTTAGAATTAACGTGACCATCAGGATTAGTGCTGAGAAGGCATTTCCTAAAGGATGAGGTCTTCTAAGACTCCCCGGAAGCGCACAAAGAAGCGAGGAGGCTTCTCCTCAAAGCTTCGGCCGCGTTTGTCTCAGCACGTGAGAGGCAACGTGAGGTCCTCGGTTTGATATGTAAATGAATTTTGTTTGTGGCGAATCGGTGAGCGTTGACGGCGCTGATGCTGAACCTGATTCATCGTGGCAAATGTATGACAAAGGATTAGCTCAAACAAAGCTATGCTAATGAAAATGGGCACTTGCAAACATCTCCTGGAGCCCACAGCAACAGGATTTTCTGGTGTGTGTGTGTGTGTTCCGCCCTCAGCTGTGAGGGAATATTTCTATTTTGACTTAAGCTCATTAGTGACAGCATTAGATTGTAGCAGCGGGATTTGATTGGTGCTGTCTGGATGCGGCGGACTGAGGTGTCGCTCTGAACAAGCCGGCGATGCGGTGAAGATCACACACGAGCCTGCAGGCGCTGGGAACACACACGTGCCCGTTTCTGTCGGCCCCTCGATGTTTTTCAATGAGGCTGAGAACGAGCACATCAGTGGGGTGATTATTCCAGACACATCTCATCCAAACATGACCAGGCTGCCACCGAGACGGGTTATTAAACCGAGGTCCTGTCAGAGAGGTCCAGAGGGTGGGTCCTCGGCGCCACTGACCCGCTTATCAATCACACGCCAACGTCAATGAAAAGTCAACTAGTTACAAGTCAGTTCACACACTCCGTTATCAGTACATTTGCCCTGTCTGCCCCGTTACCGTTACTTTTACCGCTTCTGCCCCGTTACCGTTACTTTTACCGCTTCTGCCCCGTTACTTTTATGGCTTCTGCCCCGTTACTTTTATGGCTTCCGCCCCGTTACTTTTACCGCTTCTGCCCCGTTACTTTTACCGCTTCTGCCCCGTTACTTTTATGGCTTCTGCCCCGTTACTGACGCGTTTAACATTACTGCCCTTTCACCAGTACATTCCCCCGCTCAGAGTTCATTGTTGAATAAAGCTTTATGGAGCAAGTGCGCCTCCTGTCTGTGTGGTGGTGTTTCTACACCAGCTTGCTGCTGTTTTATCGGTGTTTTGGCTGGTTTTTCCATCACGAGGCTTCATCTGCCGTTACTCTGCACGTCTCCCATCCAGAGCAGCTGCAGAACCTCGGAAATGACAAACCAAATGAGTTTGTTTTTATTTCACACGCGGGGAAATGAGATCTGGTCGCCACAGCAACAGAACCTTCCGACACTTGCAGAGTTGAGGAATTATCATTTGGGGACCACAGAAGGAGAATCAGAAGAGCAGCAGAACAACGTTCTCAGCGCGGCGACGCTGACGGAACAGTGTGAACCTGAGACGAAGGAACACGCGTAACCTCCACAGACGAGGAGACAACCACATGAGGAGGGTCAGAGAGGTTCTGCTTGTTCACAACAGTGGGCGGGGCCTTACGCACCTGCATTTATGTGCTCAGGAACACCTTCGTCACATCTGATTGGCTGACAGGAGGACACGCTAAGGTGCTGTCAATCGGAGTGAAACAGGTGATCAAATCCACTCAGAGTGGATGAGCGATACGGAGAATTAGAGAGAGAGAGAGAGAAAGGACATTAGATCTCAACGTTCCGTGAAATTGGCAGGATTTGACGTAGAGTTTGTTTTTATTGTTTTTGTAGCAGAATTCAGGGTGAAGGTTTGCCTGAACGACGAGCAGCTTTCAGGTCCCGGCGGGAGCGTCCTGTTGGTCCGGCTCAGCTCCAGCTGTCGGTCGTCACGGTGACGCTGGGTTCTTTATGTGCTGGTGAAACCGGAACACGTTGAAAAGTTAGCGGCGTCTCTGCAGCAGGTGCTTCAGCGTCCAGTCACGGACTTGGGCTCAGCTTCAGCGCTTTCAGCTGATCTTCCGGCAGAACAGCTGCTGCTTGACCACAACGAGGAGGAGAATCTGATTGGTTGATTGTCAACGCACAAAACGTCCTTGTTGTTCTTTTCTGTTCAAACCAGGAAGTTAGAAGAGATAATAACAAAATAAACCAACAGCTTCTGGTGAAAGCAGCTCTGCACAGAACCTTAAACTATGAAGTTTGACCTTCTAAGATTAACGGGAGGCTAAAGGTCAAGGAACCAGAAGGTCAACTGACCAGTCCACCCCAGCTGAACACCTCCTGATTTCCTGTCCTGTCTGATCAAGGGAAAACTTTTTTTCATCAAAAAATGAGTTTTTCTATGCTTTTTCCCCAAAAAAGTGGATAAATCTGAAATAATTCTAATTATTATGATGTTGTCCTAATTAAAATTAAAATATATATATAAAAAATTATATGGTAATAAAAAAAATTAAAGTGTCGTTGAAGCAGCACTTTTTAGATGCTGTTTAATTTAATCAGACACATTCTGGGACACCAGAAACCGATCAAGACCAGGTGTTTAAAATCAGGTGATCTGCTGTGTGTCAGCACACGTGAGGAGAATTTAGGGTGGATTCATCAGCCGCACCTCAATAAATTGTGTCCCAGGACCATCAGAGTGGTTTTGATGAGCGAAACATCATTAAAATTCTCCACATTGGCTTTGTTTTCTCGTGGCTCGTGGCCATTTCTCACTCGGGCACGACCGGTTTGACAGAATGATTAATGCTGTGTTTTGAGGGTAAACTAAAACATGAAGAGAAAGAACCATTAGAGAGAGAGAAAGACCAGAACAAATGGAACCGCAGACGCTTGCTGCTGAAAAAGCAGCATAAATGACCTCCGCGGCTCCCATTGTGGGGGTTGAAAACCTTTCAAAGGCGGCCTCAACATCAGTTACAGTCCGTTTGAAAGACAAGAATGTAAGAGTCAAATATTTGGATGATGGTCGACCGTAAACGCTGAGAAACAAAAGAACCAGCGTGGCACAAACACCACCAACTTCTCCTCTGTAATGGTTCCGGCACAGAGCCTTCATCATAATCATCGTTGAAACCCTCAAAACGCCTTTGATGAAGGCTGGTGGTGGAGGCGCCTCCTCACGGAGGGACGCCACCATAAAGCCTCACGTCTGCCATTCTCTCAAATACATTTCGACCTTTGGCGTCCAGCGTGAGAAGCTGCTTACCGTCGCCTGTTGTGTGACTGTGTGAGGTCAGGGCGCCTCCATCCGTATCCTGCAGTGTTCTCCGTTATTCCTGTTACTGATCTGCTCCTAGTCTTTATTGATCAGACCTTTATATCAGGACTTCCTTTCTCTCCGTCTCCAGGGTTGTTATCGACGCTCGGCGTTGCTCTACCTTTAGATGCTGCTTCCTAAAGGCTAATGTGGCCTTTACACTAGCCTGCTGTTTCTCTTCTGTACTGGTCTTTTTAGTCTTTATGGCAGAAAAACATCAGCTGCCACATTGCTAACTGCTTAGCATTTTTATCTGTCATCTCTGGTTTAGGGTCTTCCATCTTCTCGGCACAGTATCTGCAGGAATCTTAATGTTTCCAGTATTTGTGCAGTAGCATTCTGCTAATCTGACGGTGCTTCTTCGCACTCATTTATTTCTTGCTGTCAGGAAGTCGATCCTGAATGTCCTCTCCAGCTGGAAGAAGGCGACGGTGGACAATCCCCCGATCCATCACTGGGTTGACATATAAACTGCATTTTTAAAACAATTTGTCCATTCTGGTGAAGCCAGATAACTGACAGAGAAGCTTCCTCCTGGTTTGCTCTCAGAGTTGGATCCCAATAGAATCCCTGGTCCAGGGGTTCGAGAAAACACTCCTTACTGAAACCCCAGGAATGAAACCAGCAACCATTCCGACGTGTACATACAGCAAAAACTGTCCCAGTTCATTTTCATTTTACAAATAAAGAATACAGACAGTTCATTGATGAACACAAGCAACAGAAGTCACATTATTTTATTAATCCTTATTTCATTTTAAACGAAAGAAACCCTGAAAAGGTCCCACTTTAAAAGATGTGAAATGGCTCCATCTAGTGGACACAGCGACGTGGAACGCGCACTTTTTTCTTTAAAAACATGATAGTCTAATTAAAAAAAGTTTATTATACTAATCTTGTAGAAAAAAATCTATTTGTTAATTTTATTGATAAAGGAATGTGAGGGTTTAGAAATGTTTCCAGTGTTTGTATATTAATTGCGTCAATGATTGAAGGCTGGGCTGTCTACAGGTGTAGTTCCCCAGGCTCACCAGCAGGGTCCGCCCTGTTTACTGCCCTCAGTTTAACGAATGAAACAGCACGAGATTTGTAGATTAAAGCTCGTAACTAAAACGACACAGGTTCTTCTTGTGTTGATGGTTTCTCTTTTTACTGTTGTTCATCTGATGTCTGAATTATCCACAAATTGACTTACCAGATATGTATATTTTGTACATATCATGTCCGTGTGGCCCCCCCCTTCAGGCCCGGTTGTGAGTCTCCTTCACTTTGGAGCGTTGTTCAGTTGCTGCATATTGCATTAAAAAAGCTGACTGCAATATTTGCTGTCAAGAAGTGCAGGAGTCACAGCACAGACGGGTTTTCAGAGCTTTACTGAGGTCTGTTCGCGAGTTGAGGACGGACAGCTTCGTGTGCACAGGAACACACATGGTTGCATGGCAGCACAAACAGGAATACAAAAACACGTGTTGTCCGACCAGCCGCCCCCTCACGGTGTGATCGTGATCTTGTACAGCTGACATCATAAACAGAGGCACCTGAGCAGCAACAGACCGACGCTGGGTCACATCTGCCAGACCTCCTGTTGCACACCACCCTCGTCGTTTTATTTTGCAGTGTGGTGCAAATCTGGACGAACGTCAGTTGCTAATTGTTTCATAAATAAACAAATGTATTTCTCCAGCAGGCAGGTCTCGACACTTATTCTGTGCTGTGGGAGTTAGCATGCTAGGCTAATAGTGCAGCGTGGATTAACTGATTGTACAGTAACATCTAGAGCATCACAGGGTCGAATGCAGGTGGGAAAACGAGGAGAAAAAAATACTTCTTACATCTTACACTCTGGTTTGCTCTAGACTGTCCACAAACTACAAAAGTTGCACATTTTCTTTGGCTAAACAACTACGCTAGTATCAAACTATATTGTCTGTAGCCTATCTGAACACAGAGTTTAGAAAAAGGTCCAAAATTCCTGAAAATGTTCCTACTACTACTAATTATTATGTTATTGTTGTTGTTTTTATTATTGTTATCACTGGTGGAATCTCAGTATTAAAATAAACGCCCGTCTGGCTTGATTTGCCTCATCATGATATGTTGTTGTTAAATATGCACTTTTTAAGGATTTCAGAGCTTCTTTTGGAGCCTCATTTCATATTTATCTACTTGGATATGAAAGTAGATGTTAAGAGGTTTAAAGCGAGTCCTAAAGGAATGTTCTAGCAATAACGCTGCCTTCGTTTCCACAGCAAGTCTCTGCGAAAGACTCGAGGATGATCCACACGATGACGTAAATCAAGGACAACGGTCCGGTGACACTGAGATTTACAGACTGTTTCATCGTGAAGGTGCAGAAACTCAAACCGAGCTGGAGTGAACTGATGCGACGGCCCCCTAGTGGCCACCAGCCATCGCTGGTTTCTGATTAATTCAGCCTGGCGGTGAAGGAGAATCAGGTTCCTCCACATTAGTCTGACTGTTTTTGGTGGATGGAGCTGGAACAAACGACCTAAAGAAGCGTCCTAACCTTGATTGACCCGCAGATATGATGTGATTAATCACTGTTGACAGTCGTCATTAATATCTTTTGGTCTTCGTGTGACTCAGAGGTTAAATCCAGAGTTTTGTCAGTCGGGGTTTGGAGCCCCTGTCTTCGGTAAATGACCGTCGTCTCTGCAGACCAGAGGCGGTTCCATGGATCCAAACGGGCCAGTTCAGCAGGCGGAGCCGGAGTGCCTTGGGGCCGATCAGACGGTGGTGACAGACAGCAGGGGGCTGGGACACAGCTGACTGTCGCTCTCCACCCGTGTCCCATGAGTCAGCAGCTCCTCCACCGTCGTCCAGTCGTCCAGCAGCTTGCTGTTCCTCAGCCGGTTCTGCTTCATGTGGCTCAGCTCCAGGACCGTCTGAGACGACATCAAGGCCGGAACTCCGCCCAGCTGCTCCTCTGCTCCCCCCCTCCTCTCTCTCTGTTGCCGTGACAACGCCAGGTGGCGCCTCCTTTCGGTGCGGCTCCAGTGTCGGCCTGCCCATCGGCCGTCCTCCCCTTCAGTCTCGCCTTCCTTCTCCCCGTCGCCTCGCACGTCCTCATCGGTTGTGACTTCGCTGCGTTCTCTGGCCAGCCGGTAAGCTCGCGCTCTGAGCAGCTGGTTCCTGACTGACTTCTGATTGGACAGCCTGGAGCGTGGGGACGGAGGGGAGAGGGGACGTTGCGGGGCTCCCAGTGTGCTATAAAGGGGAACAGGTGGGCCTTTTGTGCTGCCAGTACGATTCCCAAGCGTCTGGAAGCCTCTCCACTCCGATGCTCGACCGGACCCGGAACACGGACTCTTGGAGAACAAGTTCTCGTCTCCACTCTGGTTTGTGGCCTGGCAGTTTCGCATGGCATTCTGATGGTTACTGATATTGGTTCTGTCTGTACTGGGGTGAATGGCGGGGTGGCAGTTGCTGGGGTAACTGGCCCTACTCCTGGACCCGGGCACGTTGCTGGAGACACCAGTTTGTTTGTCCTGGAATTTGCTCCTCAGACAGTTTGGATCAGTCGTGTCGGGGTGGCTGGCCCGGCGCCGGTGTTGTCCTTCACTTAGGTCTGTTATCGTTCGGCTCCTCCCTGGAGCCTCGAATGTCCTGACTGCCCCCTGCTGCTGCTGCTCCAACCACAGCGCCCTCCTCTGGCAGGGCTCGGTACGACAGCCTACAGAAAAAGGAAAAAACAAATTTGGAACATTGCGTTTGTTGGATGCATGTAGGAGATGTTTCTGGCTTCAGGATCTTAAGCTGGTACCTGCTGAGGGGGATGGTGGTGAGCAATGGCGGGACAGGGTGGGACTCCTCTCTGCTCTGTGGAAGTGAACGGTTGTGGTCGTGCTGTTTCCCACGGTGCAGTGGGATGACGGCGGTACCCCTGAGTGAGTCACAGAAGCCGACTCCGGAATGGACTCCAAATCCCAGCGTCCTCTCTGCTCTCGAGGGGAGTGGCCTGAGCGGAAGTGCGTCTGTCTGTGGGCGTGGCTCCCGTGAATCTTGTGCAGTCGCCTGTGCTCCCCTGTGCTGACGCTGTGGAAGCCGGAGTCGCTGGGTTCCGACGATATCAAAGACTCAGAGGAAGAGGAGCCCTGGGAGGAAGGGGTGTGACCTGGCAGGGAGGACATGGCGTCCGTCTCAGCCTCCGAGAAGGGCAGCCTGTGGTGGGGACTGTCAGGACCGCAGCCGAGCCCACTGTCGAGCTCACTGAGAGGGAGGTATCCAAGAAGACGCTCCGACTGCCACGGAGGGCGACAGTTTGACTAAACACAGAGAAAAGAAGAAGAGCGTCAGCCGGTAGATCAGAGGAAGGCAGAGGAAGGCCTCGCTCACGTTACAGGAAGCTGGCGTCGACCATCAGTCCCCAGTGGCGTGACCTGGAATTCTCTCAAGTTACCAGAGAAGTTTTTGGATTTCTGCTGGTTAAACGGTCAAGCAGCGCAACCGTGGCGGTTCCTCACCTGTCTGGATAGAGAATCCGGCTCAGCCTGGTCTGAGTTGTAGCAGCCGATCAGACAGCTCTCTGAGGTGGGCTGGAAGGGCAACATTTCCTGACCCTGAAATGTAGGGGACGTTCAGAACGTTGGCTCCAGCTGGGTCGGACTGCACCAGAGGACGGGGACAGAGGTCACCTGGTATTCCAGCCTGTCCAGGTGGTCTAGGCTGTAGGAGACGCTGGGCAGGTAGTTGTTGTTGGGGTGCTGGTCGCTTGGAGGTCGGGGCAGGTAGGCACTGGGCGGGTAGACATCAGGTGGTCCCATCAGGTGTGACATGGTCACCTGACCATAGTAAGGCCTGTGGGAGGAAACGAGCCATCAATGTCTTTACGTAGAGCGTCTTTGCCGCCTGGCTAGGTTGTACCCACGCTGCTCTGTAGCCGTCCCCCCGGCCTTTCTCCCCCTCCATCAGTCCCATGGCTCTCAGCGCCTCCCAGTGGTTTCCCGCCGGAACATTCGTGCAATGAGGCCGCCGCCTCCGGTGGCCACGGCCCTTCCGTCCGTCCACCTGCACGCTGATTGGCTGGCCATATTCGTCTACAAAGTGCAGCTCGTCCGTGCAGCGACGGCGAGGAGGTTCGCGCGTTTTGACCTGCCGAGGTGGGAGAGGACAGATTAGATCGGATGGACGGCGATCAGACGCTAAAGCGATCGCCTCTGCAGCTCTGTGGGAGTTCGGCCTCCATCCTGAGGTCAGCCTGACTCGGTTTTTGAGTGTGTTGCATAACAGGACCATGAATCAGCCTCTTTAAATAAAGGTGAACGGCGGAACCGTTATGCACAACTGCGCCGCCATGTTGCTCCTGTGGATCCAGCCAATTAAAATCCTCCCCTGAGCCCTTTGATTGGCTCTCACTTCCTCTGATGTATTTAAAAAGGGGCGAAGGAACAACCACGGGTTCCAGAACATCAAGTTGTGATTTGTTTATTTTATTTTCTGCAGCGGCGCAGAAATAAGTGACGACTGTAACCACGGAGCTGCGTCGTTGCTCCTGTGACCTGTGACTCGGAGCAGCTCACGCCAGAACGGACATTCGTTTTTACCCGGGACAAGCTGACACTAATTGTGGCGGCGTTTTTTGACGCTGCAACGTTGAAGACGACGCTGTTGTTGTAACATGTAGGTCAGGAATCAGCAACAGCCTCGCCGGACTCTTCTGGACCAGTACAAGTGTCTACACAGTCCCAGTGCAGAGCCTGGGGCCCCCCCCACACACACACACACACACACACACACACATTTGTGTGAGTGTGAAAGAGAGAGTGATGTGTGCCCGGGAGAAGTGTGTTGTGCTTCACTGCACTTGACAGTGATGCAGACTGACTGTCTCTCTCTCCCTGACTTCCCCCGCTCTCTCGCTCTCTCACTCTCTCATCCTCACATCTCTCTCTCTCCCACACCTCCCTCGCTCGCCGGCCTTATCTACAGGACTCTCTCTCTCCCCTCACCATCTGTCTCTCTCTCTCCATCGCTCTCTGTCACGCTCCCTCGCCGTTTCTCTCTCTCTCTCTCTCTCTCTCTCTCTGTCTCCAAATCTGCGTCACTTTTATCAAACTTGATTTAACGACATCTTTGTTCACCTGGGTTCGATGCTCAGTCGGGCTCCTGTTGAGCCGGAGCCAAATTCAAAAAAACCAACACACTTTTCCAGGGTCGTGGGGGCGGAGCCTATCGTATATACACCTATAAACATGAGGACGAGGTCCGCCTGGATTTCTGTTTCCGTCCATTCAGAAAGCTGCTGAAACCTGATGGATGTGGGTGACGTGGAACATGAGTCACGCTCTCTTTTCTCTTTTGTTTTTGTTTCCGAGGAGAACTATTTCGCCATTCCTGCAGGTTATAATGTTTCTCTCAGCAGGCCACGCCCACTTAGCTGGGATTTTGCACCCGGGGCGAGGTGGCTCCAGTGAGCTTTACCCAGGGAGATGCTGGAACCTCAGCCAGACGTGCGCGGTGGCGTGTTTAAGTGCGCCGCCGTCAGCTCTAGTTAAGATCTCCTCAACCTTCTAGGAGGAAAAGGTCATGTGACTGGTGCTTCTGGGTGCTCTGGCTCTTTAAAGCTTATACCTGAAGAGCTTTCAGCCAGTCTGATCGGAGGTCAGGTAAATGAACGCACAAACAGGAAGTACAGAAGCTTCAGATTTTAAACGGGGAAGGACAACGAGGAGGAAAGTGTTTGATCTGGCGCCTTTGAACTTGTTGAAAACGACAAATCTTTGACACTTTTGACTACTCTTTTCAGAATGAATTCTCCTCAATTCGGAGGCCTTTTTTCCCCAAAACGGTTAGCGTTTTCACTGTGATGGACAGACAACCTGTCCAGGATGTTTTCCTGCCTCATACCTGGTTACCATGGCGACAGGCTGCATCACCCCCACAAGTAAACAAAGAAAACGAGTGAATGAACGAACGTCTGCGGCCTCGTCACCGACGACGTGAATGCAAACTACAGTGAAGAAGAGGAATAGGACCCCAAACGTCCCATTTTCACGCGTGGCCTGGAACGCCGCATCAGCGGTTCACGCGGACGTAAACACGAGGTCACGTTTGAGCAGCGGCGCCATGACAACAGACACAGCAGCGAGGACGGATCCAGAACACCTTCTCACACACACAAAAGCCTTGTCCATCATCTAGTGTGGGTGTGTGTGCGTGCATGCGTGTGTGTGTGCGTGCATGCGTGTGTGTGTGTGTGTGTGTGTGTGTTTACAAACGAGGTCACCACCTCCCCCCCACCATCTTGCAGGTCACTCACCTTCGTCCGAGTGAGACGACAGCCCATCCTGACTCCTCCTCCGAGCAGAAATGGAGGGATGGTTGATGAATTAGGAGAGAGAGAGAGATGTTTGTTGAGAAGAGGGGAAGAAAGGGAGGTTAGAGAGAGCAGGAGAATGGAGAGAGTGCCTGGAACGCCCACCAGCTCGCATCTCTAACCTCTGCTGAGTGACAGAATCTGCAGCTGATCAGCTGAGCGCCTGCAGTGCAGAAGGAACTCCAGCTCCCATCATGCCTTGTGGTAAACAGCGGTTGGTGGGCAGCAGGTCCATGGTGTTAAACCTCTGAATGTCCTCAGGAATGAGGAAGAATGGAGGACGAGCGAGCAGCAGCAGCAGCAGCAGCGGCGGCAGCGGCGGCGGCGGCGGGGAGAGTTAGGTAGAGACACTACAGAGAAACAGAAAAGAGAGAGAGAGCAATGCTGGAGAGAGGGAGAGATTCCTTTCTCCTTGTCATCCTTCTCTCTCTCTCTCTCTCTCTCTCTCTCTCTGCTCCCACTGGCCAATCACTGAGCCCAGATACAAGGTGGCGGAAAAGCGACGCCTCTGATTGGCTGAGAACATTGTTGACTTCTGGATCCATTCAGGCTTTTTCTTCACTCAGTGATTCACTCATTCCTTTCATTAATCATCATCATCAAAAAATTAATCAACAGCGGATAAAGGGAGAGGTTATACTGGGACACAGAGAGTTGATTCGTTTTTAAAGTAAGACTAAGATTAAGATTAAGAACGTTTCAGTTTGACCTTCAGTTTGATAGCTAAGCACCTAGAAGCACCAAAAGAATGAAAGAAATGATGTTTATCTCTTTATTAATCATATGTACAGACATTTACACCAATCGTAAACGAATGTGTCAATTCCAGTTAATTTGTGCAGCAGAGACAAAAAGACTAAATTATGTCACATATCCTGTTTTAGTTCCACTTTGACAACCATCTATAAATGTAAATATTGCTGAAATATCGCATGGAAAACATTCCCTTGCATTTACAACAGTTTAAAACCCAGGAATGTTTATCACAACAGCTGTTTTTAAAGTTAGAACGTTGATATGAAAAATTCCAGTTGTGAACGGACGCTGTCGTGACAACAGCGCCCCCTCTGGACACAGAAACACAAGCAGGAGAAAAAGAGGAACAACAAAGACAAAATCCGCTTTTAAACTTCTTAAACCTTAAACTACACGGCTATAAAAACCTGAAATGAAAGTATTGTTTATATTTGGGGGTTTTCTGAATCGGTATAATAAACAGTACTAAAGTATTTTAAAATATTATTGATAATAACGTCAACGTAAAAGTCAACTTGTCCTTAAAAAACTTGCTTTTTCCAGGGGAACACACACATGCACGCACATGCACGCACACACACGCTCACCAACTAATATCTGTAAACTCCACGTGGTTCTAAGCTTTGGTGCACGTTTGAACAATCAGATGATTTTTATTCTTCCCTCCTGAATGAAGTTTAATACCTAAAAACCTTAAAAATCTGTGGTTTTTTTAGACAGACAGCGTAATCTTGGAGGGACAGGTTAGTCTGGGAGAAGCTAGTGGCTGCAGAGGAACTCAGTCTGTCATCTTCATCCTCTTCATCAGCCGTGCAGGATGAAGAGTGCCGTCAGACAGGCTAACGGGAGGGGAGGTAACCACACACAGCCACAACTGCTGGTGGTTCTCTGCTGTATAGTCACCATTATTTCTTTTTGCACCGTCTCTTCTGTTGCATCCCTCTTCTTCCCTCTGTCCTTCATGCCCTCCTCTTCCTCCGTGTTTTTCTCAGGTTCTCCAGTGTCCAGCAGCGTTATGGTGCTCTCTGGTGGGGGCGTGGCCGCTGGAGGCGTGGCCGGTGAGGTTGTGGCCGGCGGGCTGGTGTGAGTAGAAGTGGTGGCGACAGGCTGAACATAGGGGGGCGCTGTTGATGCAGGAGGAAGGACCTCCTCCTCTTCATCCTCAGCAGGTGGGAGCGAGGGTTCAGATGTAGCTGGAGGAGCAAAAACCATCTCTTCCTCAGGTTCCTCCTCTTCCTCAACCTCGTCCACCGTGTCAGCAACTAGAGTGCAAACAAACAGAGCTTTCATTCTTTCTTGACCTTTGACCTTTTCACAAAGAATTGTGTGTGTGCGCGTGTCAGGTTTGGCTATACGTGAGAGGAGCGTCAGCGTCGTACCGCAGAGGTTGTTTTCACATTTTTGTAGGTTCTCCGGGCACCTGGAGCACCAGTCACCTTCAACATAGGGCCTCTCACCTTCGTAGTTCCCACTGCGAGATTAAAATGTTGTCACGGACATCAGCGTCGACAAATACAACCGCATTTTTCATTCATGGGTTCATTTATACAGCCAAAAAATGGAAAACGATTAAAGACACCCCAAATGTTGAAAAAAATGTCCACAAGGGGGCAGTATGCGGCCAGTGCAGCAGTGTTAGGACAGGGGACACGGGAAGAGCAGGACGGATACTGAACTACTCTCATCTAGATGAGCTCAGAGCAGCAGCTTTGGTGCTGGAGCACCGACTGTAGTACTGGTGTAGTACTGGTGAAGTACTGGTGTAGTACTGGTGAAGTACTGGTGTAGTACTGACGGAGGGTAGTAGTTGCAAACGAGGAAGGAGGCCCTTTCCCAGCCCAGTCCGGCTATGATGTTACAGAGATGGAAGGCACAGCCGACCCGGTGTGTGTCCGCCCACACCATCTGCAACACACACAAACGTGACACACACAAACGTGACACACACAAACGTGACACACACAGACACACACATCAGGCAGCACAAATATTCAGTTACCTCGTAGACTTTCTAAAATGCCTTAGAAGTCTGTGTGTGTGTGTGTGTGTGTGTGTGTGTGTGTGTGTGTGTGTGTGTGTGTGTGTGTGTGTGTGGGAGAGACCTGTGTGTAGTGCCCACACATCTTGTCCTCGTCACAGCTGTTGTTGTTGTAGTCGTAGTCCAGGTGTTCTACAAGAAACGGTGATATCACATCACATTACATCACATATGAGGGGAGAACAAAGAGGAAGTGATGAGAGAACAAACAGGAAGTGATTGTTTGTTGTAATGATCAGTCATCGTGACTTTTGGGGTCACATCACTGTTTAATAAATCTTGTTTCTGGACCTGATTCTTGATAAATTAACCTCTTTTTGCTGTTGTTGTTGTGACTTTTGGACCGGGTTTCACCAGAACAACGGTGGCTTTGTTCCACTGGTCAGCGTGACAGAATGAGTCAGAACATCAGGACCCTGAAGCTGAAGAAGCTAACGTTGTTCTATTTCCTGTCACGTGACCAGCAGACAGCGAATGTCAGCTGTCCAGGCCAGACTCACCCAGAAACCATTTCTCCAGAGCTTCTCGGAGGTCCAGAGGCCCTTGGGTGACAAACAGGTTCTCCCCAGTGTCCTCCAGGTCTGGGTTGTGGGTCCAGTCACATTTGGAAGCGTAATCCTCAGCCACAATCTTCAGGTTCGGATCCCATTTCTGCAGAGAACCAGCAGGAATGATGGGAAACAGAGATCAAACCGGTTCAGCTGGACTGGACCAGTTTGATCAGTCACTAACACACTGGTGAGCGGCGGTTCTCCAGACCTGAACCCAGGATGAAACACTGGACCTAAACTGGCTCCTTGCAACTGGTTTTGTTAGAAATCCAACTTTTGATTAATCCTTGTCATAACTTTACAGTTTTGACTGTAAATATGAAGAACATTACAAGTTCAAACTGTGTGTGTGTGTGTGTGTGTGTGTGTGTGTGTGTGTTTCTGCATGCAACGATGACACACAATACAAACAACAGTCAGGGGTCTCCACATTCCTCTGTGTGCCTGGGCTTTCACAACATCTGGTCTGTGTTTGACACACACACACACACACACACACACACACACACACACACACACACACACAGAGCGTACAGCTGACAGAGCTGGCTCAGATAACATTAAAACTGGAATGTGTGTCAAATTCTCTCTCAGATGTTTATACTCTAGCTCTCCACCAGGGGGCGCCCGTCTGTCTTAACCTCTAAAACGACACAAACCGAACCTGGAATTTGAATCAAAGTGAACTAAACACGTTTGTTCACCTCTGCTGAGGCGTCATTTCACTGAGCCTTTTCTGAGTCAGCTGGTCTGGGGGCAGAATCAGCGCAGCACCAGTATGTTACTGGGAGCTCCGCTGGTCAGGCTGGTTCTGCAGACGCAAACTGCTCACGAGAACTGGCTGGAATTTCACAGACCCTGAGTCTGTCCTCCCAGTACAGCACACATCCCAGTTCATTTCCCTCCTTTAGTCATAAATGTAACATGACACAATGGCCCCCTCCCCTCTGAAGTCATCACACACGCACGCACACACACACACACACACACACACACACACACACACTCACAGATGTTGAATCAAGACACATTTTTGGATTTGACGCCTAAAATTTGTTTTAAACCAGAAAAAACATTGTATCCAGTCTTCACGTTTCAGCTCCCCCTGCTGGTGGCTGCAGAACAACTCAGAGGGCCCACCCCTTCAGTGATTTCAGACGTTTGACTCTGATGTGTTTTCACACACACACACACACACACACACACACACACACACACACACACACATTCCTGTGGTTGCTCCATCTTTCAAAACTCCATTTTCATTTCTTTCTACGTAAACACCCCAACCTTCGTCTTTTCCCATCAGTCTTTCTCAGCTGTTGCTCAACTGAGGGCCGACTCCCTCCCTCCCTCCCTCCCTCCCGCCTGCCTCCTCCTCCACCTCCTCCTCCTCCTCTGAGGCTCGTCTCATTAATTGAAGGGAGGGAAACACCCGTCCGTTAATGGAACACAGACTCCAATCTCGTCATCATTTTCGAATGCGGCTGTTTGATGAAACAAGCGTTTCTCCTGATCGATACGCAGAAGATCGACGAGGGCCGACCGGACGCTCGCGTGGGACAGATGGACGGTGGAGCCAAATCCATCCCAGCGTGAGTCTCCATGACAGCAAGAGGCCGGTGAGGCGAGTCCAGAGAGACATTAAAGCAACAGCCCTCCTGCCGTTATCGCCCAGCTCACCATGGAAACGACTCTGGAGGCCATCAAACGAGGAGTGACGTGACGCTGACCTCGCCCGGGTTCGGGTTCACGTTCATTTCCAGTTCAGGTTTGAATGTTCGAGCTTCTTCTCAACAGGAGCTTCCTCCCCAAACCTGGGAAAGAAACGTTTCCGTGGAGAGTCGAAGCAGCTGAAACAGGTCTGAACCTGCGAACGGCAGATTTGATCTGACCGCAGGTTCACCTGAGTGAGACGCCAATCTCACTCCTGTCCCAGAACCACCATCGATCCTCCCGTCCCAGTATAACCAGTCCATTTAGCCTCCCAGCAAACCCAGTCTCCTCTCTGTAAAAGTCTTTCCAGTCCTGTTGATGTGGTTGTTGTGGTTTTTGTTATTGTTTTGTACTGGGAACACAAAACAGAAGATTCGGGGGGGTTTTTTAGGTTGTCATGGCAACGTGGCGATGGAGCAATTTAATTTGAGGCTTGTCCTCAGCATGCTACGCTGTTTTCTTTCTTCTTTTCCCCGACAGCGAATTCAAAATTTGGTTAGAGTGAAAACAGACGGATGAATAAAAACGCGGTTTGAAACCTCTGAAGAGGAGGAAGAGGAGGAAGAGGAGGAAGATGAAAGCAGAAATAAACAACTGCGGCGCGAGCGTAGATCAAATTTGCGGTGGTGAGCGCACTAATCCCATGATGCGAGGCGTGACCGGCGTGTAACCAACAGCTGGACGGCGGTAGAGCCAGTAAGATCATCCTGTTTGCTGAGTGGATCTTTGGTACCAAGAACCCGCCAGAACCGCACACCCATTAAGGAGAACCATCAGAAGCCGAAGCCCATCACGGGGGAATCACGTTTAGCTTGTTGCTAACACAACAGGAATGACGTCAATGCGCTCGTGCCTCATTGGCTGCCTCCGATGAGTAGCTATGGCAACCACGCCTGACCCTTTGATGTCACTGTGGTGGAATGTGCGTTTACGAAATCGAGTGTTAATATTTGCCAACGTTCCCGTTCTCGTCTCAGCCTCTCACGTCACAGTTTTCTTTGCTTAAGCAGCCGAGGAATTAATGACGGGCGCGGGTCACATGACCGGCCTGAGGCCGGCAGCGCGGCTGCAAATTCTGCTTAATTGGATCAGCGGGACTGTGCAGAAGGTTTGTCCAGAACAACGAGCGTGTCAGCGGCTCCGCCCCCCGCCTGACCTCCGGCCCTGGATCCGTTCACACCCAGCACAGCGGCTCTGGTGTGAATCTGGTTCCGGCTTTGGGTCGCAGAGTCCGCTTTAACCCACATCTGTGGCCGATGTTTGACGTGTCGGCTGTACTCGGCCAAGTGACCGTAGTTACCGTTGGACGCGGTCGACTCGACCCGGCAGCTTGAAGAACTTTAGTGAGGTGTGAAAAGTGAAATGTTTGCGATGTTTAAAGCGACGTCTCACCAGAGGCAGCATGGCGGAGGCGCTCGGGGACACCAGTCCTCTGTAGTGGTTGTGGAGCTCCACCAGCAGCTCCTCCTGCTCCTCGCTCAGAAAGCTCCAGGCTCCAGGAGCCAGCACGGCCGTCAGCGCCAGCCAGGCCCACAGACGAGCTCCCTTCGGCGGGTAGAGCTGCAGGTGCGAGGCCCCCCTCAGCCTGGGGGTCTGACCCCGGCGTCTCCGGTGAGCGGAGGCCCCCCGCTGGGTGGAGACCCCCTGGACTTTCAAGGGGCTCCGCTGAGGCATGACGGGGGAGTAAATCCTGCGATCTGATCCTGTCCAAGTGCAACGGTGATCAGCACTGCTGAGTGTGTGTGAGGGTGTGTGTGTGTGTCTGAGAGGCACTCCAAGTGTGTGTTCCCTCCTCAGTGCCTCTCGCTCTCTGCTGTGCTGCTGTCGGGCTTTAAGACACGGAAGATCCTCCCCTACACACACAGACACACACACATTTCAGATTTCTCTGACTGGTACGCCCCCTCCCCCCCTCCTCTGCTTCATTAGTCCGTCTGGCTGACGGCCGTATTTGTTCCTCGTCAGTGGTTCCACTCGGGGCGACTCGTGCTGCTCAGGTGTGCACGTTCAGTAACGCCTGGATGCACCTGAGGAAGCATAAAACCTCCAGACCCGCACTCACCAATTAGTGGTGGCGCTCAGACTCCGCCCCCCCACACAGGTGTGTTGTGTTTGCTGTACAGGTGTTGCCTCATTTCCTGTTTGACCTTCCGAACCCGAAGGTCAAACTCTGCCGGTCACACAGGTGATTCCCACAAATCAGCTGCTGCTTCGCCTCAGCCCTGGTCCCGCCCACACTTACCTTTGAATCTCAGGTGAGGAGGAAGGTACGAGAGCCTCGACTCGCCAGCTGGTCCAGTCAGAGATGAAGCATCATCAGAACCTCAGAACAGGATTTGATCTGTTTCTGCCATAAAAGCCCCGCTTTTTGTACCTTTAAAGCAAAAGCAAAATTTGGAACACTGAGTGTTTTTCTGCTTTGCTTGAGGACTCAGAGGGCGGTGTGTGTGTGTGTGTGTGTGTGTGTGTTTTACAATCTCTGACTGGTTTGCATGTTTTCATTCTTTCAGCTGTGCGAATCACATCAAAACACACCCAACTGGACCCGGAGGCTCACATTTCTCTGTAGAATACATTCTTCTGTGTGTGTGTGTGTGAAGGAAACAGAGAACCTGTGACCTGGTCTAATTATTATTCATATTAAAAATAAATCAAAATGTCTGCTGGATAAAATCTGTAGATGATCAAACAAACGAGCCAATCAATCAATCAATACAGCACAATACAGACTTAAACTTTGTCAACAGAATGTTAATAATTGTAACCAACCAAGAACTGGGACCCACCCGAAAAATAGAGAACAAGAAAAAAAGTCAGAGTAGAGATGAAATAGTGAACTGGAATTCCCCCATCACATACTGGGCCAAGCATCAGAACCTCTATACAGCTGCACCACATGCACGCACGCACACACACACACATACGTATATACAGGTACAGATACACACACCCATACATCATGTCAACAGAATGTGCATGTGTGAGTGCAGCGAGCCCAGCCCATGTGATTCTGCTGTCACTGACTGATTGCTAATGGCTAACAGATGTGTGTGTGTGTGTGTGTGTGTGTGTGTGTGTGTGTGTGTAGGGAGTAAACCTTAGAGCATCATTATATGGACTGAGATCGTTTCACATGCACAGACACTCTCAGTTTCTCTCTCTCACACACACACACACACCACAGCAGTGATACATCTGCTCATGCCGGGTGATGATGTCACGGATGATGTCGTGGACGGGGAGTTTGCCCCTCCTCAGTCATGACGTCATGGCCAAACTGGGGACTGTGACTGGTTTCACTGGTGGTTGCTTGTGTCCAGGAAGAGGAACCGTCCCAGTTTCCTCTGGAGCGAGTGAGAGGACAGTGGGACCTTGCTGATAAACAGACGCAGATGTTGCTGCAGGACATTTTTTCATTTCCTGCTGATATTAAATCTGTGTCTGGATCTTTAATCTGGGTTAAAAAAAAGAATGGTCATATTCAGAGTTCAGAGCTTCTCTTCCATCAGAACACAAGCAAACCTGAACATATGAAGCATTTTCAGGACGACGTTGGAAACCAGAGCTCGGATAAAGTCTCATCCAAACATCTGACGGACTCTGGTGACACAGGAAACAGCTGAGACATGAAATCCACAACGTGGAGACCAGAGACACAAACACGCCAGACCCACGATGCTTCTCACACACAAACGCTCTGAAAACCATTTATTTGACCATGAAGATTTTTAAACAACCCGATGATTAAAAAGACAGAACTAGAACGGTGGAACCGTTCCCACCTCCACACGCCATCCTGCAGGCTCCGCCTCCACCTCTGACCTCCTGTCACCGTCCAAACATCTGTGACAGTTGTTTCACATCCAACTCAAAACTGCCTTTTGCAGAACTTTTTTGAATGCATCATTGGTTCAAGTTCTTTGGTTCTATTCAGGATTAATTTGACAGATCTAAGTTTGCTGAGTATAAAACAGGATTTTTAATGGTGATCACATCTTGAGTATGTTGTAAAGCCCAACCTCCTTACGATCCTTTCGACGCAGCAACATTGTGTTACATGTTTTTATAAATAAAACATCTATAATAACAGCATCACTGTCTTTTTCCACACAATTAGTAACTGAGTAACTGAAAAGGTCTATTTAAAAAAGCCAGTTAACGAGGGAGCGTCGCCATCTGGTGGACAGTCTGAAACATTACATCACCAGCACTGTGACAACGGGCAAGAGTAACTGGGCCAAACACGACACAAACTTGATAAAATATATCAACCAAAGATACGCAAAGGTAAACTAGAATATCAAACAGTAGATCACAATATCCAAAGTGTCATTAATTTAAAATATTTAACTCGTTGGAAGAGATTGCAAACGCTGTGTACTGAAACTTGTCCGTCCCCCAAAAGAGTCCGACTAGAAACAACCATCCAAAAAAACACCAGCTTCTCTGTGTCGGAAAGGGCTAATCCCTTAATAATTTATCAGCAGCTTTTTCTTCTTTTTATAATTTCATTGCTTAAAAAATGTGTCAAAAGTCATTCCTCTTCATTTTTTATCATTAAATCAAAGTTCATGTTGAAAATTGTTTCAAATTAATGTTATGATTCTGTTCACTGTCTGAAAAAAAATACTCAAAATCAAACTATGTAGATTTCTTTAATCACAATGACCAAAGTATAATTTCAATAATTTAAAATCAGGTAATAAAGGATCATCTATATTTAAATAAAGAAAAACACTTTCAGGCCTTCAGTGTCAGTGAAAATATATTTTTCAAGGTATCAAAATTGGATTTTCCAGAAGTGTGAGAGCAAAAGTGGCACCGATGGTTCCTGAGACGTACCTGAACGGTCAACGCGTGACAGCAGAAGTCAGGTGATCATGTGATGTGTCAGCTGCTGTCCGTGAAAACCTGTCCCAGGACGGACAGCCGCGCTCTGAACGGCTGAACGGGGCACGAAAGCAGGCGAGGAGTCTTCCTTTTCTCGCCTGCTTTTAACGCAATGCTCTCTGATTGGCCGGCGGGAGAGTCTGCCATCTTTGATTGGTTGTTGAACTCCCCTGATGGCTGTGACAGGCTGAACAGGATGTCCCGCAGCTCCTGGTGGTCCCGGGAGTGCTGGCTGCAGCAGTAGAGCGCTGCTGGGTCCAGAGGGTGGGCCTCCGTATTGAAGATAAACCCCCCCGCCCCTAAAACACACTGTCCCCCCTCTCCACCCGCCTCCCACGATGTGACCCCGGACGTTCCACCACCGTGCAGGAAGTTGTCGGGGTCAAAGAGCAGGTAGAGGTACTTGATGGTTTCGGCGAGGAAGAAGGACTCCATCCGGTTGTCCAGCTGGTGGTCGCGCAGGTCTCTGACCTGCAGCCAATCAGAACGCAGTTAACAGTCAGGACTCTCGATGTACTACAAGACTCTGTTACTTTGACGAATCTCATCAAACGACAAGCGAGAAGCCAGAACGGTACCGTAGCGTAGCCGCAGGGCGTCCTGGCGATCTTCTCAATGGACTCGACAGCGTCGAGGCCCAGCTGAAGGTAGGTGTGGTCACCTGTGGCTCTAAACAGGTACATGGCACTCTCGATTAACTCTGGAGCGCACACACGCACACACACACACACACACACACACACACACACACACACACACACACACACACACACACACACACAGAGTTCTTGATTATTAAATTTGGCTCCAGGGTATTTGGGGTTTAAACGTGTCTTTGACGGTGGACGGACGCCGTCCTCTGTCTCCCGGGGGGGCAGACCTGGTCTCAGTGGGTACCCCTCCCTTTTGTCCACAGTGAAGCCCTGGGGGATGCTGTAGAACTCAGGCAGGCCCCCAAACTGCCTCCAAACTGAGTAATAATTCTGGAAAGTTCTCACGGCGCCGTCCAGGTTTCCCAGGAGAGACTGGAACACAAAACAAAAGTATTTTTATTAAACACTACCCCCCCGTTAAGGAACCTGACTCAGTTTTGTTTTGTTTTTTTTACCTGTAGGCCGGGCCAGAAGGCCTCCAGAGACTGGAAGACGGGCATGGACACGGTTCCTTTGTGCATCTGGACCCACAGGTACCAGTCGTCAAAGCGGGTGTAGTTCTGGAGGGCCCGGTCGTACTCTGGAAACACGGAGGCCCACGGTGAAGCAGAAGCTTCGGCCGGAGCTGCTCTCAGACGGAGCCCTACCCAGGAACATGTGCAGCAGCTCCTCGTCCTGCAGCAGGATGGCTCCTTTCACCAGATACTCAAAGTAAGAGTCCACGCCGGCGCCGATCCCGGCGTCCTGGGCCACCCACTTTTGAGACTGGACGTCGATGTGGTTTCCCACCTGGAACAGGCAGCAAGAGAGACGTGAGAATCTGCAGGTGGAGGAGAAGATCTGAGGAGGACGGACAGTTACCAGTCCAATGTCCGATCTGGTCTTCCACAAGGCCCTCAGGGCTCGCCGGGCAGCCGCCTCAAATGTTTCCTCTCCCGTTAGTCGGCTGAGCGTGGCGAACTCCAGAATGAAGGTTCCCACGCCGGCGGTGCAGGTGACGGGCGTTTCCGTGGGACTGACACCCTTCAGGAGGTTCACTGTGCCGTACGGCATCCCGGTGGCGGTCTGGAACGCTGACAGCGGGAAAAAGTCACAACTGACTGCTGAACATCGTCACGCAGGGTGGAAACGAGAAGCAGAAATACACACACACACACACACACACACACACACACACACACACTGGAGAAGTCTTTACCAGGAAGCAGCTTCCTGGCAGCATCCTCAGCCATCCTGAGCAGCGGTCCTGAACAAGGCCAACCAGGTTCCAGCTCCATCCCAGCCCGACCAGCCAAGAGGTGAGCAGAGAGCAGACCCCCGACCACTACACACACACACACACACACACACACACACACACACACAGACTCTGTCTCCTCATTTTTTCCCGTTTCATGTTTGGCTCTAAAAACAAAGAAAGTGATCCCAGGAAGTAATCAGATTACACAAACTTGCCTCTGATGTTGGTTTCAAACACGGAGGCGTTGACGTCAATGTCGAAGTCGACGGTGTCTTGGAGGAGCGACGCCACGCGCTGGAACTCGGTGTGATTTCCCAAAACCTTCAAGGACAGGTTTTGGAAAAGCCACATGGAGGTTAGAGCATCAGCTTCCGTTCTCTTTGGTCGTTTTCTCATCTTACCAGCAGCGTGTCGAGAGCGTCGATCAAAGTGAGCGAGAAACTGTTGAGGAAAGATGGAAACATCAAAAAGTCGCGAGGTCATTCAAAGAAAGGAGGGTTGAATTGCACAAGACCAGACTAAACCTAAATAACTGAGCCTGTACCGACTAAAACACCTCCAGGCCCACTTTCTTCTGCTGTGACTGTCTTACCACGAAGAAGAAAGAATAAATGTGCTAACCCGAGGCTGAGTTACCAGCCTCTACAATCCCTACATGGACAACACCACCTTACCTACCTGCCCCAGGTGTCTTGTCCATCACAGGTGAGCGGACGGAGCTCGTCGTATGGGAAAGCGTTGTCAAGGTAACTGTTGTAGGCGTGGTAGAACATGGATTTGATGCGCAGCCTGAAAAACGAGGCCTGATATTTTAGCATTATCAAACAAACAAAAAAAACCATGAACTATACACATGCAACTAATAATTACGGGTCTGAATGATGAAAATGCCGGAAAAATAAACACTGAAACTTTTTACTCACACCAAGATTAAATTCATTTTATATAGAGATAACTGATTAGTGTGGAGAAGCTGTTTCTGCTGGCCTTAGAGGCGGTGAAGTTACCTTATGGAGGCCATCTCCTCCTCCGAGAACTGATGCGCCGCCGCGTCGCTCAGCAGCCATACGAAGAGCGTCACGTACACGGGAACGCGCATGGGGGCGTGAAATAAACCCCAGAGTACACGAACACGAAAGATCTAAAAAAGAAACGCATAGAAAGCGGAAAACGGAGACGCACCGGGATCCAGGAGGAGCGCCAGTGTTTACCCCGCAGCTGTCAGGAAGTGGAGCGTCTGCGCATGCGCAGTCCGATGGAAATTCCAGCTCGTCTCAATGAGCCGGAATGTTTTGATCGGCTCAGCCGAGAGATCCTGACCGCTAAACTCTGACTCTTTTCAGAATGGTTTTGCGTCACTGTTGCCCAGCTAATCTCAGACGGAATAACAAAGGTCGTGTCTCCGATTAGACCAAAAGAGTGACATTAAACACTCGTCTATAAACAGATGTAGAACTTCTATATTGTGTTTTCACATCTATTGCTTTATGCACATTATAGAAATCCTGATATAAATACTTTTCTAAGAATCTTCGTACCAAAACTCGATTCTCAAGTTTGAATAAATGTTTTTCCAAGAATTTTTCCATGTCTGAGAGAGAAAAATACATTTATGATCATATAAATGATCACAAATATAGAAAGGGAAATAAATATATATTTATATATGTATGCAGAGCAGCACGGTGGTGCAGTAGTTGGTACTGACACCTCGCAGGAAGAAAAAACCTGTTTAAAAGTGATTTCCCTCATGAACTTTGACCTGACTGGCTCGTCTGCACTGCCTTTTTAGGTCCAGCAGGTGGTCACGTGATTTCAGAGAAGTCACGTTTGACAAGGGAAGGAAGGGAGGGGAGAGGAAGGAAGGGAGGGGAGGGGAAAGCCCACCGACTGCGCACTTAATAAAAGTTTGGGTCGGACTCCTCAGAATGCTGTCGTGCTCCTGTGGACCAGCTGACCACTGATACCGAAGATGGCAAACCAGCTTCAGAGACCAGCTCGGGCCGCCTTGGTGGCTCAGTCAATGGAGGACCTGAACAGGCGCGGAGCTGCCTTCATCCGGGACTTCGACCGGCAGGAGCCCCGCATGGTCCAGATTGCACGAGAGTTTGACCGCATCGCCGCCAAAGTTAAAGAGATCATCGATGAAGCAGATAAGGTGGCGACGGTTGGGACGGTCACGGCTGTGGTGGGCCTGGGCGTCACTGCGCTCGGACTGATCGCTGCTCCCTTCACCGGAGGCGGCAGCCTGGTCGCGGCTGCAGGCGCTGTTACGGCCGTGGTGGGAGGGGGCGTGGCCATAACTGCGAAGGTGGTGCAGTTCTTAAGAGAGACGGATAGCGGCAAAGATTTGGAAAGCCTGGGAAACGAATTCATGGGCATTGCTCGGCCGCTGAATGAAGACCTCAAAGAAATAAAGGTCATGGCGCGAGAACTGCAAGTGGATGCGGCCGACTGCTACCTGGCGGAGAAGGTCCGGAGGGTCGAAGACGCCCTCCGACTGGTGGACGACGCCTCAGGCGCCGTCGAGGAGGCTATAGCGTTCATCAAATCCCTGGTCCAGCTCATCCTGAAGCTGCTGATGCGCATCTCCACCGACAAAGAGGAGGACGAGCTGACCAAGAAGATCGTCAAGTCCGGTGAGCAGTGCTGGAAGATCATTGATCGTTTCAGAGAGGTTAAGGTGGATCTCCAAGGCTTCAGAACCAACATAGCTGCGATCTGCTGAGCCTCCACGTTCAAGCCAACAAGCTTCAGCTCTAAGCTCACTAATCGCTCCTTTCAACATCTGTTGTACAGCACTGACTCTTCTACTTTTGTAGAAATTAAATCCAATAACTGTTAGAAACGTTTGTTAATTAGTTGCAGCTGCCTGTTGCCTTTCAGTTAAGTCTAAAAATGGGAAGTTGTGGCCCCCAGGAGGGCCCCCAGTCTGAGTTGTGTCTAAATTTAAGCAGATGTGTGACAGGTGTCGCAGAACCTTTTCATCTGTGTGGAAAATAAAGTTTTATGTTTGGATGAGGACCTGTCGTCTGCCCGTCATTCATAAAGAGTACAAATAAAGACTGCAACAACCAGAAATCACAGACAAAACACTTTCATTTTTTATTATTTGATCAATTATTTTTTTAGTGTATAAATGTCATTTGTTTGTTTTCTTTCCACTCATTCGTAAAAAAGAATCAGCATGAAATCGGTTAAACCTCCACTAAAACAGAACTCCACCCCAGTTTCAGCTGTCAATCTGGCTAACTGGTGTAGGTCAGGCTGGAGGTGTGTGTGGTGCTGGAGTCGCTGGGGAAGGAGCCTGGCTGCGGTGGGGGCCGCCGGCAGAGCAGCAGCAGGCGGAGCTCCGGGGAGACGCTGCTGGAGAAGGCGGAGTAGATCCAGGGGTTGGTGCAAGAGTTCAGACTGGCCAGCAGCATGAGCAGGGTGAAGACCGCGCCTACACACACACACACACACACGACATATAACCAGCTCGCAGTGTGTGTGTGTGTGTGTGTGTGTGCGCACCGCTCTGGGGTGGATCAGGGTCCCAGGCAGCCCAGAGCTGAACACTGAAGAAAGGAGCCCAGCAGATGGAGTAGACCAGAACAATGACCAGCGTCATCCTCGCCGTCTTCGTCATGGCTGCCGTCACCTCTCCACGGCGGCGTGGAGCGGCGGCCGAGGGCCTCCGGCCGTCAGGCAGGCCGTGGAGATGAAGCCCAGCTGACAGACAGACAAGAGTTCATCAGCACCAGACCCTCTGACACAACAATGAAGACATGAAGATGGAGGAAGAGGCGGAGCAAAAAACATGATGAAACTGTTCTCAGGTGTTCCCTGACTGGAGGTCAGAGGTCATGCTGCCAGACCTGACTGGAACCATGCTGAGGCACTCACCGTTGGATCTGGGATCCAAACAGCTGGGATTGTTCAACATGAGTGCTGAAGCGTGCAGAGACAGAAAGGACCCTCCTCCTCTTCCTCCTCCTCCTCTTCCTCCTCCTCCTCGGCCAGTGGGACTGGGTGCAGAGTACGGAGCGGCCGCCAGAGGGCGCACTGACTTCAGGTACAGATTGTGGATCTCCATGAAGATTCTCACCTGAAAGGAAAGTAGTTTGACTCAGAATTCCAGTTTTAATCTCTGAATTCAAAGTTTTAATACAAAAGTCATTTCTGTGTCAAACTGAAAAAATGAAACTGAAGTCACATTTTAACTTTTGTGGTGCGAAGGGAAGCGGATGACAAACATTGAGTTAGGGAGTGTATAGATCCAAAGAACCTGGCAGACAGTGATGATGAGGACGGGGAGGATGAAGACTGCCAAGGTCATCCAGGTCACGTAGGCTTTGAGACCCCACGACTCTGCAAAGTTGCCCCAACACTCATAAACCCCCGGAGCAACTTCTGAACGGGAGAAGATAAAAACCTAAAAATGGACTTTAGTTTAGTTCTTTTAGTTGGAACACATCCACTTTTAACCAGAACCAGAAAAATTCTGAATCTGCATGTACATCATCAACAGCTGCTGCTCAGTGGGACAATTATATGACAACTGGCCCTGTCCTGCCTTCTTCGATGCACACCGCCTGCATATAAGCATAGGTAATAACGTGTATTTCAAGAGTGGTGCCTCTCCCACCCCCACCTGCGGGAGGCTGAGCACCAACGACAGCCCCCAGGACAGCACAATGTAGCTGCTGCACCGCTGGGCTGCACCACTGCGGTGGGCCTGCAGGGGGCAGCAGATGGCATAATGGCGGTCCATCGTCATGGCAACAATCATGTAGGAGGAAGCAAACATTCCGAGCACCTGGAGGTATTTCACTAGACGGCACAGGAAGTCAGGGCCTGGAAGGCGGCCCTTAGCATCCCACACCAGCTGGGGCAAGACCTGAGGGGGACAGAGACAGAGCTGAGTGTGTGTATGTGTGCGTG
The DNA here is from genome assembly GCA_015343265.1 of Pao palembangensis. Classification (NCBI taxonomy): domain Eukaryota; kingdom Metazoa; phylum Chordata; class Actinopteri; order Tetraodontiformes; family Tetraodontidae; genus Pao; species Pao palembangensis. Next base: position 294,091 of record CM027090.1, on the reverse strand, counting down.
GGTGTGTGTGTGTTTACCTGGAACAGCGCCACCACCAGGTCGGCCACACACAGGTTGAGCATGAACTGATGGAGCGGATTGTGGAGCCGTTTCTGTCTCAGCAGCACAACCAGCACCAGCCCGTTGCCAAGCAACGCCATCACCAAGATGACTGCGAGCACCAGCACCTCTGCCACCGCTAGCAGAGCATCACGCTCACGCTCCGTGGCGTTGGCGCCTGCTGGAGCCACAGTGATGGCTGCCTCGGAGGACGGGTGTGAGTCTGTCATCGGGCAGAGCTGAGGAACAGAAATCAGAGCCTTTTAAAGACGAAGCGACGGAAAGATGACAGATTTCATCATCTCTGGGGGTAAAAGAACCGTTTTTGACCCCTCGCTCTCTGGCCCTCGCGTTGGAAGTTGTGTCACTTGTGAAACAAAGAAGAGGTCCTGGCTCTGAGGCCTACAGACGGGACCCCTCATCATGGGTCAGCGTTCCGACCAGTTTACCCTGACCAGTACTGACTGGTGTAAAGCACATTTCCACCGGCACCGAGCACACAAACGCAGCCGCACCGTCTGGTATCCGGCCCAGGAATCCATCCTGGATTCTTTCAAGCACATTTTCAGCTTCTTCTCGTTGGTCCTGCTGATGTTTTCCCACGTTGGTGCTTTTATTTTGTTGGGTATTTTAGTTTCTTTCAAACATCCTCCTCCCTAACCACCACCCAAGACTCTAAAGATCAGAACCTTCATCGCTGCTGCTGTGTGTCCGGCATGTTCGGGTCAGCTGAGGCACGTCCAGGTTTCCTCTCAGGTTTTTTCTTCTCGTCTTCTTTTCATAATCACATAACCACAGATTTTTCTTTTTATCTTACTTGGTCAGAGAAGATAAAATCTTCAGCATCGTCGTCAGTTTCCAACAATCGTCCTTGTTCAAAAGAAGCTTTCTGTAAATGTTGTGAAGGATGGAAACCTTAAAGTTTTCTGGTGATCTTCTGTGCAGCGGTAACCTTGGCAACCACTTCCACACTTGGAAGTTGTGAAAAACCAGATAAAAGTCAGACAGAGACTCACCTCTGCCACAGCGTCAGGCCGAACATCTGCTGGAGCCGCGTCCACCTGATCTGCTGCTGCAGTTTGTGTGTGTGTGTGTGTGTCTGTGTGTGTGTGTGTGTGTGTGTGTGTGTGTGTGTGCCACTCCTGTCTCCTCCCCACAACCTCCTCTCTGCCCCCTCTCTGGGGAATGTTCTGTGGGTGGTGCTTACAAGACCTTTAAAACAGTTTATATTAACATTTCATATTAAATTTACTTGAGAATTTTCCTGGAATTTTGTCCATGAATACAAGATGAGTACAACTTCCAGCTTTTCCATGTCAGTTTCTGTTTTACTTTGATCACTTTTGTTCTTTTTTTTCTACACCTGCAACTTTTTCCTTTTTTTCTGAGGAATTTGGAATAAAAGTGCAGAACTTGTTTGTGAACCTGTTACTAAAATCTGATTCTCCATAATTATTATTGATAATTGTATTGGTCATAAGAATAAGAATAAGAATATGTGAACTTTTCTGCTGTTGATCAGATGAGCTTTGACTTGATCGGTGATTATGATCAATTGTGACAGACACACATTCCACCCCTGCCCCCTTTATTCCCCTCGATTACTCCCTAATTTGGAGGAGCCCCTCATTATCAAGGGGCCTGCTGGGCGACCCAAAACATACACACAAAAACACAAGTGCACATTCATTTCCTGCACCACACATCATTTTACTACCATTTTCAGTAAAGCAAGTCATCTCTTCAGACCTTAATGAACACGCTGACGAACAGGGCGACAAGTTTGTCACGTTGTGTAGAACCAAACTGGCCCCCATCTGCTCTCATCTCTCCAAACATCCAACCCTACCTTCTATCTGCACCTTCTGCTTTTAAAATCTTTACCTGCTTCAGCCTCCCAAAACCACCATCTAGACGACGGGAGATCAGGGTTTCTGCTCAGCCACCGCATCTCTAGAACTTCTATGTATAAAATATATATATTCAATCAAAAAAAAATGAATACTCCCTCAATATTTCTGATATTATCGGGTTTTATTATTTTGAGTTTTGTATGGTTTTATTATTCAAACATTTTCTTTCAACAAGCCAAACTTTAACTGGAAATTGTGTTTAAATGGCGCCGCCTAGTGGGACAACGTCGCACCACAGTCCCTAAAGTTTTGTTAACCTGATGCAGTCAAAACTATACTGTAGTTGACGGGCTTATCGCAGGGGTCCCAGACCTGTAGATGGGCAAATACTAAACATGTGGTGACAGATGTGGAGTGATAGACACGGGACCAGAGTGAACCGGTGACCTGGCTATAGAGCTTTCATGCTGCTTGTCTGTTGTGTCAACATGTCAACATGTGTTCATGTTAAATTGTGCTGTTAGTACTGTAACCAAACCAACGAGGTAAGTTAATGTAAAACATATGCTTCCTGGGTGCAGATTTATGCACAAACGTGTTTGCCCCTCCTACTTGCTTCACCATTATTTTAGTTCCAGTTGATAAAATCCAAGTTAATGAACAACGAGCTGAGGAAAATGTCACACTCCCACCCCCCCAAAAAAAAAACAAACAAACATGAATTCCCATCCCCAGGGTGAACCAATTTAGGATGGTGGCCGGAAACATCAACATCGCAAAGGTGCATCCTTCGGGGCAGTCTCAGGGGCCCGAGGGCCCAGTTAAATACTAGTTTTTCCTCAAAGAACTTGGAAATAATTCAGCACTTAGATGAACGCGAGGGGGCGACAAAGACACACAGATAACATGTACGGGACTATTCTACCTGTTACACCATTTCACCATGTAACCTTACAATAAGATGTTTTTTTTTTCGTTTAGATTCGTTTGTTAATCATAGTTTTCACATTCCGACTTTAAAACGACGAGGAGAATTTGCTGCAAGCATCGCCGCAACAAAACAGGAATTTGTGACTATTATTGATATTTATAAGTTCATATAAAAGCATTCGAGAATGATCCTTAATAGCAGGGGATTGTAACGGTGTTTTTACTGGCATTACCTATGGGTCTGCGAATTCTGTTCCCCAGTTTTACCCACGTTTAGCCATCCTTTTCTGTATATTGGTAACTGTAGTTTTTGCGGATTCTTACAGAAGCTTTACTCTTTGACAGTGAGACGACTACTACACTACATTTCCCAGGTACCCGTGGCCGCGCCCCCCTCCCCTTCACTTTCGATCTTCCCTCCCACTCCACTGGGCCGCGAGGAAGTCGCAAGATGGCTGATGTCGCTTGGAAGTAGCGTTCCCCTCTGCAACATGAAGCCGTGAGTGTGAAAGGAAGCGAGGGAGGCACCATCGGGCTTTCGTTTTTATTTTCTTTTAGTTGTTTTTCTTTTATTTCGTCAAACATCCATCTCATTCCGCGTCGTGTCTAACCCGGACTTGTCTTCGGGAGTTGACGCGTCAAATCACGCCGGGGACCCCTGCCAGGAGCTAGCAGCTAGCCACACCGTTAGCAGCGTTCGAACAGCTAGCCAGTCTGTCAGGCACACGGCTTGTTAGTTTATTAAATGCTGATTCTGACTTACACGAACCACTAAACGTCACCACACGTGTCGGGATTTGGTTGAGGAGATGAAAAACTAATAACAAACATTTCAGCTGTCAAATAACAAAAATCTATTTTATAAGTAGCTCGGTTTAACATGTCCGCGCAGTGGTCATCCAGCCTGTGGCTTGCTAACTAATGCGCAGTATTGCACAGTATTACCGTTTAATGTGGAGAATTTGGTAGGAAACGACATTTTTCTCAACATTACCGCCACCCTGCATTTCATTTATTTGACAACAGCAACGTTTTCGAAACTGGTTATGCTAACGCTAAATTGTGGGAGCAGGAGAGAAAATGTGCAACTTTTTCTTATTGTAGGTAGCTACACTGGCCTCGCTGGCATCTCCCCAGAAATCCACAGGGATGGACAGTAAAGTGAGCAGACGCGTCCAAAACTGAGAGATTGGCGTCTGAATATCTCGGAATAGGTGAGGCTAACTGACGCATCTGAGTCGTGTCAGCAGTTCAGGGGACAAGTTTCTTTCCAGTTGACTGAGGTACAGTTGGTCACTTCACCGGAGACAAGTTAGCTTGCCTGTGCACAGCTAGCTACCGTCTCCCACATCACATTACAAACACGGCATACAGGAGCTATTCAGAGCCCACTCCCGGCCAGACACACAGGCTCACCAACACCGTCATGGGAGTGCAGGGTTTTCAAGAATACTTAGAGAAGCGCTGCCCCGGGGCGGCAGTCCCGGTGGACCTCCTGAAGCTCGCCCGCACCGCGGCCCGCCAGCCTCTTCACCACCATCACCCACACCACCCACATCACCCCGGGCCCATGCCTCCCCCGCCCCCGCCCACAAGGATCCTGATCGACGCTGATTCGAGCCTACAGCGACTCTACGGCGGCTACCAGACGGACTGGGTGTGCGGGGGTGAGTGGAACGCCATGCTAGGCTACCTGGCCGCCCTGTCGCAGGCGTGTCTGTACCAGGGCGGCCTGGAGCTGGTCGTGGTTTTCAACGGCACACTGGGGAAGGAGCGCTGGCCCGAATGGGCGCGGCGTGCACAGAGCCAGCGACAGACGGCACAGCTGATAGTCAACCACGTCGGCAGCAAGGCCACCCCGCCTCCTCGGGCATGGTTCCTGCCCCCGGCCTGCCTCAGCCACTGCGTGCGCCTCGCCATGTTCCGCTTTCGAGTGCGGGTGAGCATTGTGTGCTGTGTGTTTGTGGTCAGATGCTGCTGCATGATGCATGCGTGTTTAAATGAAAAGGTTTGGGGTTGTGTGATAAGCGACGTCCTGATCTGCTGCCTGTTGAGTCTGACGTGGTTTCTGGAAGGGAGAGGGTATTTGGCCAGTTGCAACAGAGGGGATTTTCTTTCTGCAAAGTTGGGTTGTGGCTGCTCGTTAAAGCCGTCTGTGCATCTTTATTCAGTGTACTGCAAACAATTGTAGGACGTGACCTGCAATTGCCTATATTATATCACATGAACTCAGTGCCAGGTTGTATATACTATAGATAGTTCCTGTACTCGCGGGCTGCTGTGTTATCATGACATGTGCATATGAATTGCTCCAGTTGCAGCACAATACTGCCGTATTAGCTCAGACATGAAATTAGACTAAGGCGATGCTGCGTTTACATTTCTTTTTGAGGGATAATCTAAGGGGAAACAAGGTGACTTGAAAACTCTAAGGTGACCCTTAAATTACTGAGTTTATCTCAACACTTTGTCATGTTTTCTTGCCATCTTTTTTTGCCTTCAATCATTTTCTGCAAGCAGGTGAATATGCTGGAAGCAGTTCATGTGTATAAGAGAGTGGTTGCGCTTCCGGAGTACCTCATGTCTTCTGATCAACATCTGGACTTCTTTTAAGCATTTTTATGAAAATAATGTACACACAAAAGTCTGTGGCTCCTGTGAAATATGTAGGTGTTTTTATTGTCAGGTTTTATTTCCCATTGTCATGTTTCACAAACACTTGACATTGGGTTTTGGAGGCCTAGAACTGTAGAGCGCTCTGTAAAGACCATTTCAGCTCCAGAAAGTAAAGACATTATAGTTCAACTAAATTCCATAAACAAAGTTAGTGGTAAATTCAGATGGACTGAGAACAAGAGTAGATCCATACACATGAACATTTACGCTATCTCCCACTGCATCCCAGCAGAGGGATGAATTAGGTGGTTGACAGTCCGCTTCCAATGTCCTTATGCACAGATTACATAGAAATGCATCTAAAGCCTAAAAATTGCGTTGCATGTGAAAATGAGAAGTCTATTTTGTGAAACTTTCCCGCCTGTTTGATTTTGTCAACTCTGCTTTCACAGGTTGTTCAGACGTTGGAGGACCACCACCAGGAGGTGCTGTCTCTGTACAGGGACTTTGGTTTTGCCGGCCTGATCGCTCAGGATTCTGAGTTTGCGCTCTGCAATGTGCCGGCTTACTTCTCTTCACATGCGCTCAAATTGAGCTGGAACGGCAAGAACCTGACCACACACCAGTATCTGCTATCTGAAGCTGCCCGGCAGCTGGGACTCAAGACACAGCACCTGCCGTGCTTCGCTGCTCTGCTGGGTGAGGAGCTCCTCTGCCCCCCCCCCCTCACCCAGTGTCCTGTTCATTGAGAAAACTGTGATTCAAAGAGTTGTTCTTCTGCAGGAAATCACATTCTGCCCGATGAGGACCTGGCTGCCTTCCACTGGAGCCTGCTGGGACCAGAACACCCACTGGCTTCTCTCAAGGTACAGCACTCTTCCAACTAGCAGCCTTCATCGCAGAGCTCTCACCATTAGGAATTTCTGGAGATGATTAATTGTCAGAAAAATAATCGCGATTGGTGAATATATTGTCTATTTTTTTTCTTTTTTATATTCCACTATCATAGCAGCTTTAATAATACACATTCTGTTCTGTCCTGGTCACCTTAATGAATCAGAGCAATTAATGACTTTAAACATCCAGTAATAGTTGGCGTGTTCCTGTGGATGGTGGGTCTGGAGACGCTGGTTCAGATTTGTTGCGTTAGCGCTTTCAAGTGGCACTTTTTTATGGCAAATTTTACAGATGGCTTCCTCCACGTTACTGGGCTCTGCTTTATCGTTAGGATAAAAACCAGAATGCACCCACAGCGGTGCCATGGTACGAGGCTTTGGAACCAGAACCTCCCCTTCCTCCATGTTGGTATTATCCTAGCCATAGCATATTATCCTAGCCATAGCATATTATCCTAGCCATAGCATATTATCCTAGCCATAACATACTATCCTAGCCATAGCATATTATCCTAGTCACAGCATGTTATCCTGGCCATAGCATATTATCCCAGCCACAGCATGTTATCCTGGCCATAGCATATTATCCCAGCCACAGCATGTTATCCTAGCCATAGCATATTATCCTAGCCATAACATACTATCCTAGCCATAGCATATTATCCTAGCCATAGCATATTATCCTAGCCATAGCATATTATCCTAGTCACAGCATGTTATCCTGGCCATAGCATATTATCCTAGCTGTAGCTCACTACCGATCCGATCAAGACAAGAGGTAAACATGTGGTTGCCACGGTGACACTGCCTGCTTCTGCTAGTGCAATACGATGACTCAGATTCGTAGTTATTTTATGCAACTTTGTGGATAAAAATAGATAATTGGCAGTAATCGCGAATATGAAAAATAATCACAAATATTGTAATATTCGTGACTGCCTTACTTCTGTAAACCAGAGCTTTACCTGTGAACTCAGTTGAACAACTCAAGCACATTGTTATCTTATTTTAAGCATTTTGTGATGGTTTCCACCATGGTTAGCATAGACGGTAACAAACCTCTGCTAATGTTCAGAACCGGCTGGAGTGTTTGCGAGTGTCTGAGAACAGCTGCTCTTGGATGTTTTGGTTTGGGTTTATGCAATTTTCCTTTAATATTCCAACTTTTGTGCTGCTCCTCAGTTCTGTTCTCAAGCGGTAAAACCTCCCACCTGCTTGTTTGCCCCGTCAGGTGCGAGCCCATCAGCTGGTGCTGCCGCCCTGTGAGGTGGTGATAAAGGCTGTCTCAGAATACGTCTCCTCCATCAAAGACCTGGGAAACCTTGACGCCATTGCCAGAGATGTCTTTAAACAGTCACAGGTGAGTCGCTTGTCCAGCTTGGTTGCTGTAGCTGATTAACGTTCACGTATGTCCCACTGCAGAACCTGGACATGTTCTTTACATGAAACAAACCCTGATATTTATCTAACTTGTTCAGATTCACTCCGTACTGCACGTTTGTGCCCTCACTACTTTCCTGTGGATAATTACTCAAGTTTGTGGTGTGCACAGTAATTTAAAAACACCTAAATAAGAAGAGGCTTGTCCAAGTCCAGCTCTGGTTGCACCAGGGAAAATGGCTGCTCCAGGAGGAACAAGAGCACTGTGTGAGACAGAAGACAATAACACAATAGAACAGTTGGAATAGTTTCATTCAGCTCCTGGGCCGTGCGCTCTTGCAGAATTTTTGCTGTCCCGCTCACATGCTGAGCTGTGATTTTGTCTTTTTTGAGTTCTAATCAGGTGAGAATACTGTGGAAATCCAGAGGATTCCCAATCGTCCGTCACCTGCTTGTTACATGGTGACACCACCAACATGCTGATGTGCTTCAGCAGGAATTCCTGCAGATTTAAACACTGCAGCTTTTCACACCGGAGAGGACGATAGAGATAACCGCTCTACCTGTTTTAGCACCATGGTATCGACGCTAATCGCTGTAAATACGATTTTAGCATAAAGCCCCGAACAAGAGAATTCACCACCACATAATGCAAAACCCTCTGAAATGAGTTTATCTGTTCTCCATGTAAGTAGATAAACGTTATTGTTGTCTAATATCGATTTGAGTACTGTGATGAGTTTGACTCGACGCCATTTTGTCTCTGCTTCTAGTCTCGAATGGAGGACAAAGTGGAGCGTTTTAAGAAAGCAGTGGAGTATTTCTCAGCTGCCTGTAAACCACGCTCACCAAACATGGGGCCCTCCTCCTTCATCTGTGAGTGCTGGACATCCAAACTGCACAGTGGAATCTACAGTCTGTAGACTTGAATCAGTCATACCTGATTATCTTAAAGCTGAACTTCAGCACTTTAAGCAACTTTATTAACAGAATACATCCTTTAAAATATGGCATAAGGACACTTTATACCCTGTAAAATATGAAAAATGTGTTTATACATGTTAACTGTGTAAAATACGTTTGCGTCTGCTTCAGTAATTGTTTTTGCTCCCACCCCTTGCTTAGTACCTGGTTTTGGACCCAATCTGTTCGGGGGACCACCTGGTCACATGGGACCGATGCAGCCTGGAAAGAATCAGGTAGTTGTCAGTCTAGCCTCCTCTTTGCGGTGTGTAATATCGTCTCTGCTCCATAAGGGTCTGCGTACCTCAGCCCGCCTTAGAAGTTCCTTTGTGCTGATTTTTGGGTCGTCCAGGCTCCATCCTCCCACCAGATTATTATGTGAACTAACAGAAGATGCATTAGGTCTTGCCTCCTCTCTTTTTAGTGTTTTTGTCTTCTTTCCCGCTGTAGTTCCCACCTCCCCAGTTTCCAGGGCTAAAGCCACCATATCAAAGCCCTCCGTACGGACCTGGCCCCACCCCTCTGTTCCAGAACCCACCGCTGCCACCCCAAGAGTGCAACGACTCCATGACGAGCAAGATGGGATTCTCTGAGTGGTCTGCTCCGTACGACTCTGCTCAGGGGGGAAGTCGGTTACCCAACCATCACAGCAACACTCAGTCTGGAGCCTCTCCATCTCCCTCCTCTTCATCAGATGGAGACGAACCCAACGATAGCAGTTCAAAGTACGGGCAAACACCTGCACTCTTGCATTTTTACCACTGAAGTCACTACAGTGGGCAGCTGCTCAAAATAACATTTATTTAATGATGCATCATTTTGTTGCCACGGTTACGCAGAAGCCAGCACACTGACTCTTTATAGCATCACTTCAATCAGGCCATCCAAGCGCTTTCAAAAGGACGAAGCAGCAGAAAATATTAGTTCAGCTAAACTGTTTTGCAATTCTTGTTGCAAAAGACAAGTGATAAAAGCCAGTACTCATTTATGTATTTCTTTATTTTTGCAGCCATTTGACGGACAAGGCCTCTCGGTGGGAGGATCCCGCTGGAAGGACGAGCTCAGCGTCTGGTGATGGTTCCCAAGGCAACGGCAGCGGGCCAAACATTCCATCACTGTTATCGATGGCGACACGAAGTCACATGGACATAACCACACCCCCTCTGCCTCAGGTAAATACCAACCTGGAGGCGTTTTCCAGAGCTCGGCTGTCAGTCACACTCCATCGCTTCTCTGCAGGTCAGTGCTGAAGTACTCCGTGTTGCGGAGCACAGACACAGAAGAGGACTGATGTACCCCCAGATTTACCACATACTGACCAAGGTAAAAGTTTTCACTCCTGCAATGTCTTCATTATTCTTACATGTCCTAAAATATCCCACCAAACACGCAAGAGCCTGAAATTGAGCTTGACCTTTTTGATATGTGAATTAAATGTATATGATTTAGATGTATTTATTTAAATACCAAAGAAAATGAAGACAAAGGTACCGTATTTTCCGGACTATAAGTCACACTTTTTTCCATAGTTTCTCTGGTCCTGCGACTTCTACTCAGTCTGGACTTCTGTATATTAAAATAAAATATAATAAAATAAAAATATGTCAATTCACACTGAGGGACATGACCAAGGAGTAAATATTACCTACAGCCGCTAGAGGGCGCTCTAGGCTTGACAACTACCGGTATGTGCTACTCTTGTACCACTGAAAATTAATTTAAACATTAACTTAAAGACAACTGAGACTGAACACAACTGCCCCCAAAAGAAAATCCTCTTCACCGAGAATGAAGAATTCAGTGAATTCAGTGATGAACGAGATGGCGATTTTGCTAAACTTGCTAACCAGTAGCTAGCTTGTTGGAGTCCAGAGCTTGTTATTGTTAATTCTGCCTTTCCAGCCTCCCAATGTATGTTATTTATGCCCTTGTGTAGCTGAATAACTGTTAATGTGTTATTGTTATCATACCTGACACCTGTTCAACACGTTGTTCTATATTCTATTGTTATTATTAAACTTGCCTTTCCAGATGATATGTCTGTTCTTGCTCTTGGATTTTGTAAAATACTTAAAAATACTTATAAAATAAATATTATAACTTATAAAAAAAATACTTGTAAAAACTTATAGTCCAGGTTTTTTTCTTCTTCATGATGCATTTTTTGACTGATGCGACTTAAACTCCAGAGCCACTTATTGTCTGGAAAATACGGTAATAAATCCCACCTTCCTCCCATTCACTCTCTCTTTTCCATTTTCCTTCAGGGAGAGATGAAGATGCCCGTGTGTATAGAGGATGAGTGTAACTCTGAGTTGCCTCCCGCCTCTCTGCTCTTCCGTACTGCCAGACAGTACGCTTACGGCGTCCTCTTCAGCCTGGCTGAAACACAGCGCCGCCTGGAGAGGCTCGCTTTGCGCAAGAGAGCCCCCCTCGAAGGCAAGGCATCGAGCAAACAGTTGAAGGTTTAGTTTTCAGGTTATTGGACATTTCTGCGTCAGGTAGTTGTGTAGGAAGTGTTTCTGGTTGAACGTTCGCAGATGTTTTTCATAAGCATCACTTTAAACCTTCATTCACAGTGAGATTGCTCAACAATCTCATTTTTTCAGGAGACAAACTGACAACAGCTCCAGGCTTTTCCAGCTGAAGTCATGGTGTGTTTACAGCTGGTGTGTGTGTGTTGCAGTTCCTCCAGTGATTGTCAAAGAGTGGTGTAGCAGTAAAGCCAAGTCAGCCCTGACCCCTGAACTGGTCCCAGCCCTCTGTTTTCGGGAGTGGACCTGTCCCAATCTACGGCGCCTGTGGTTGGGCCGGGCCAGCGAAGACCGCTCCAGGAGAACCAGGGCTTTTCTGGCCTGCCTGCGCTCAGACTGCCCCGCCCTCCTCAACCCAGCACAGGTCCCCCAGCATCTGCTGCTCATGTGCTGTGTGCTCAGGTACGACGTGCACGCTGACATATCACTGCTTACAGCCGGACAGCGGGGTCTGCTGCTGCTGACAACTTTACAAAATAGTCTCCTGTCATGAGCTGGAACTGAGTCCTGAAGGTTGTTTTTTCCATTTTAGTCGTAAGCAAGGTTATAATTGTTAACGAAAATGAACGAAATAACGAAAACTAGAATTGAAAACCCATTTTTGTTAACTGAAATAAAAAAAACTATAATTAAAAGGAAAAAAACGATAATTGACTAAAACTTTGTGTGTTTAACAAACTACAACGAACTGACATTATTGGCTTAAACCCCTTCGTTTTAGTCTTTATCCATTTTGGAGTGATATAAAATTGATTTATATCACTTGCAGAATTTCATTTGAATCATGCACATAACAAATAACCCAAAAGTATGGAAAAACTAATACAAAAACGAATTCAAAAGAAACTAAAACGAATCTATTACTAATAAAAACTAGCAATCCCGCCGTAATAAGTAATTAAAACTAACTTAATTACAGAGGAAAAAAGTGAAAACTTAATAAAACTATAATGAAAAATCCAAAACTATTCTAACCTTGGTAAGAAAAATGTATCACAGACTTAAGTGTTCTTTGTCGTCTTTTCCTCTGTATGGCAGGTATATCATGCAGTGGCCTGGGGGGAGGATCCTCCAGAGACATGAGCTGGATGCCTTCCTGGCTCAGGCTGTTTCCAACCAGCTGTATGAACCTGACCAGCTCCAGGAGCTCAAGGTGTCGCCCTCCTGCCCTCACATCTCCAAAGCTCCAGGAGCAGATGCTGACGCTGGCTGTTTACCCGTCTGTGTCCGTCAGGTGGAGAAGGTGGACGCCCGCGGCGTGCAGCTGGCCTCTCTCTTTATGGCTGGCGTGGACACGGCGTTGTTCATCAATGATGTTTGTGGCCAGCCGTTGCCATGGGAACACTGCTGCCCCTGGGGCTTTTTTGATGGCAAACTCTTCCAGAGCAAACTAGCGCGAGCGGCCAGAGATCGCTCCGCTCTGCTGGACATGTGTGAGGGCCAGGTAGGATTTGATCGCTGTCAGGATGCTGAAAACTTTATAAAATCGTTGGTTTTGTTAATATTCTGACCTTTGTTGAGGTTCTCTGCATTCGAAGGCCTCGCTGCAGCTAACGTCAGCTCTCTGCAGGAGGAGCTGCTGTCAAAGGTGGAGAAGATGCGCCAGGCCATCCTGGAGGGCATCAACCTGTCCCGCCCTCCTCCACCCCCCCCTCCTCTTCCACCTCCTGCCTTCCTGCCCCCCACCATGGTGCCGCCTTTCTACCCCATGCCTCCGCTCTACCCGCCTCGTCCGATGGGGGGCATGCCTCCGCACCATCACCCACATCATCCACACCACCCTGCTCAGCACAGACCCAGAGCCTTCCCAGGTCTGTTCTTTACACTCTCAGCTGTTTTTTTAGGATTCTGTGGCCTCATTTAAAAGTGATGATGGCTCAATATTTGAGTGAGCTGGAATCATTGAAACATTAACATTAATTGTTAACACATTAATCAACAATCATTGTTAACACATTAACAATCAATGAAACGTTAACAGCGACTTTTCAGCCAGTAGCATCAGTGGAAGTCTGAGAGAACATTCGTTTATTCTCTGTTTACAGACTATTTTAAGACATAATAATAATAATCTTTTGTCTTGGTTAATGCACACCGTCCTGTGCTGTAAAGTGTATTATTGATCTTTGCAGGATACCGAGCAGGACCATGAATTAGAATTAGATATAATAGATTGCACACACACTGATTAATGATAGTAAATCCTTGACTCACCAGTAGTGAACACACACACACACACACACACACACACACGAGCTGGGGGCAGTGGGGTTTGGGTGCCTTGATCAGGCCTTTGAACCGACAACCGTCCTGTTAACAGACCGATTCCTGTCCTCCCTGAGCTTGAGCTCTGCTTCTCCTTCTCTCCTAAAGGCATCCAATCCATCCCTCCTCAGGGAGGGAAACTGGAGATTGCAGGAATGGTTGTTGGCCAGTGGGCTGGAAACAAACCAGTCCGTGGAAGAGGGGGACTGAACATGCAGGTGGTGTCTGTGGGAGCTGGGAGAGGGTGAGAGAGACAACCTTCACATTCTCAGCTTGTTTAAGTCACCTCTTTGTTGTCTGTTTCTGTTTGGATTTGTTGCATCTGACAAACTGATCAAGCGCGCACGGCTCAGGGGCTCGCATGAAGAAGGTCCTGGCTGGTAATCCTAGTTCGGACGGCTGGGTTTCCAGTTTCCTCCTCAGTTCAGATAATGCTGAGATTATTTGCAGGTTGTAGTTTTCTGGCCTGCTCAGCCTCGTCTCCTTTACAAATGGGAGCAGTCTTAGACTTTACTGAGGAAACCTGAGTTTTGTTAGTCTAGTTGAGGCTTCACTCACCTCAGTGTTTTGGTTAGTTAAAGGTTTGTAGTAACAGTGACTCTGGACATCCAGCGCTGAGGGCTGCTTCCTCCTCCTCAGGGGTGAAATCTATACAGTGGTCTCTCGCCATATCGCGGTTCACCTTCCGCGGTCTCGCTGTTTTGTGGATTTTTTTTTTTTTTTGTATAAATTACTGCATATCTAAATTCTATTGGGTCAGTAAACATCAAAGTGCTGTGCTTCGTCTTGATTGGCCAAGGGACTCTGGTCCAGAATCACCACGAAAATACACTGAATGCGTTTGCGTTGCAGCCACTTTCACTCTCCGGCTGCTTCAGGAGCTGTGCGGCAGACAGGACGCCGAAAAGGAAATCACATACGACTGTGCAATATTACCACTTTGTAGTTGTAGATGAGAAACACATTAAACACTGTAAGCAGCGTTCATTTGAGTAATTTCAGTGATTATCCGTTCACTTCTCTTGCTTCTGAAATCGCTTTCCACGCCATGTCTTTTTTATATTATGCTTCTCAAAAGGATGTGACGCGTCATAAATCGATCGGAGCCCGCCACCCTGTCGGAGCGGGCGCCACAGCCAGTGTACTTTAGGCTTTATAAAGAGTGCGAGGGGTTATGAGGCCGTAACCTGTATTTGAATAGTGAAAAATTAAAAGGCCACTATTTCACGGATTTCGTTTATAATCGAGGGACCACTGTACACAAATTTGACTTAAAACATGAAGTTAAACAAAGTATGACAAAAGTGAAATACTGACCTGTGGTGACTGATGAGTAAGAGAAACTATGAGGTTGTTTTGCTCTTTTAAATGTACTTTTGTCCTCCTTTCAGCAGCATTTACATGTCTGTCTTCTCAGGAGGGGTAAAGAGGTTCCAGCAAAAGTAAGGGGAGTGAAAAAGATGCCTACCAACAGAACACAGGTACCACTCAGATTCTACAGCTTCTCTTTATCCTTCTGGTGTTTATTAACATGTTTAAAAGTGCTCACCCTCTTCTCCACTGTTGTTGCCAAAGCAAAAGGTGTTTAACGTGACTTAGCCACCGAAAGACCAGCTTGAAAACAGCAGAAATACTGCATCATTCTCAGCTTTACAACAGTTTCTAGCCCAGAAAAGCCCCAAATAACACTGTCTATGATGTGACACCCCCTGCTGTTTTACTCTAACCGCTGGCTGTCCCCCCCCCTCCTCCCAGACGTCGTCACCCCCGTCCTCCAGCCCTCCACCCAAACTCTCAGAGGAGATGGGCTCCACCCCAGAGGTTGCAGCGCAGCAGCTGAACGGCAGCGCAGCAGCCTCCGCCATGGGCCAGTCCTTGGAACTGACCTCCCTGGCCCAGCCAATCCCATGTGCCTTAGCCAGCAGAGACAACCAATCTGAGGGGGAGGAAGAGGAGGCCCCCTGTTGCCTTGACGACTGCCCATCAGATGGAGCACTACAGAAGGAGGAGTGACAGCATCCCTCCCAGGATGCACTGCTCAGAGAGCATTCTCTGTGTTCGACTGCCTTTCCCTGTTTTTGTACCCCCCCCACCTGCTAGCAGCAGCTGTCATCACACAAAGTAAGTAACAGGAAGAGCCTCATCATCCTGTCTGCTGCTCCATGTGATTGGCCCAAGCAGCTAGCCAATACATCCTTTTTAGTTTTCTCATGTGGTTTTACATTGTTTTATAAAGAGAGGTTTTCTCCGTGAGTCTGTAAGCGCCCCGCCCCTAAAACCTCCTGCCTCAGAGTCCAATAAGCTTAAAGCCCTTCCCCCCTTGATGAGCCACCACCTTCATATGCCCATGTCTTAGCCTCTGATTTTCTTTTAAAATGGCCCCTTTTGCTTGAATCTGCACACTTATTAACAACATATTAAGCTTGCGGTGTCAGTTTGGATGTGGTTTCCATGGTTACAGCACGGAGGCCCGGTTGCCACGGCCAGTCGTGCTGTGTCGATGTGAGTTGTTGCCATAGCCGTGTTGATGCAGAGTGAGACTGTGTGTGTGCAGTAAACCCGCCGCTGCAGGATAAACAGCGTTAGCACGGACGCTAGCACCAGAGCCGTTTGCTGATTGGTTTTCTGTCACAGGAGCACTTGTGCACCACCGTGGTATCAGCCCGCTATTTTACTTTGACTTATGTGGCACAGATTAGTGCTTAGCTGTGCTGAGGCCCCATAAAGTTACGCACCTTAAGCCCCAAAGTATGCAAAATATTACCCTGCTCCTCCAAAAAAGAGTGCATTATTCTTCTCCCCCCTCCCCCTAATGTCAACCTTGTCCCAAAGCTTTGATTGTATGTCTCAACTGAAGCACTTAATGTTGTATTTAAATATAGCTGATCTGAACGAGCCCCTGTCCTCTGTCAGGGAAGCCCCCTCTGCTTAAAGACATGACCTGTAGACGTACATTTAAAGGTAGAAATCTATTTGAGAGACGTCAGAATGTGAACAGAGTGGTTTCAGATGAGGAAGCACTTTGTTTTTTAAAAGAAATGTTAAACCACACTGGACAGTCTTCTACCAGGTGATAAGGAAATTAAATCTTTGAGGCACCTTCTGGAATTAAGGCCAAGAGAGTAATGTTGCCCAGCAACCATGATGAATGCTGATGTCCTGGGTTACTGCTCCCAGGCAGAGTTCCCGTCAGACCGACTGAAGCTAACAGGACCCCTGATCTACCGTGTCAGGCATTCCTGCATTCTTTATTTTTTTTTTTCCCTTTTTTCAGATTTTCTACCAAGTTATTTCCAAAGTGATTTTCATACTAGGCTCACCCGGAGACAGTGTTGTCAGTAACGGTCCGTTAACAATCACATGCTCTGAATTCCATTACAAAAAAGTCTCTGCAGACCTTTTTGCTTGTT
Source organism: Pao palembangensis (assembly GCA_015343265.1). Classification (NCBI taxonomy): domain Eukaryota; kingdom Metazoa; phylum Chordata; class Actinopteri; order Tetraodontiformes; family Tetraodontidae; genus Pao; species Pao palembangensis. The sequence goes on along the minus strand of CM027090.1, from coordinate 277,205 downwards.
TGTGACAAGTATTTGATGATTCAGTACGTTTGTGGTCTGTAAGATGTTAACTCCCAAAGGATTTAAGAAGTCAGAGCATCTAAATTCAAGATTTAATCTAAACTACTTTGTTTGATTAAAAAGTAAAGAACAGCTCCTTTAAAAAGAAACAGACCACTGTCCACATTTTCCTCAAATTGGAATTTTTGAAATTACACCGTGATGACAGCACTACCCACGGGGGCGGCCCGTGATGGAACACAGCCTCCCACAACCCCTCCACCCTGCGGTGGTTGATGAGCAGCACCGCGAGCTGTTGCCCTGCACAGCTCCGCTGCCTCACTGTAGACCAGCAGGAAGCACTTCCTGTCCCGAAGCACCTCAACCAATCAGGGCGCAGGCTCTATGGGTCAGAACACACCACAGAAGAGACGAGGCCTCGCGGCAGACCACAGCGTCCGTCACAGTCGGAGGCTTCTCAGAAAATGAAACGTTTTATCAGAGCACTTAGGCTGGTAGAGAAGCAGATATGCCCCCATCAAGGTTTGGTCTGACTGTCACAAGCCAACCTAACTGGCAGCGCGGCTGCACCAGTAGACACACACACAGAAAACTGCCTGAGAGATGCTGGCCGCCGAAGTCATGTTCTCCGTTAACTTACCGAGAACTTCAAATGAGCTCACTATGTTTGAAAAAGGCAAGTCAGCAAGATGCACCTTATTTTATTACTCTGTTGATGACTTGTGCTCTATCGTGTGCCACAAAATGAACATGGAAAAAGCTCTTCTGAAAGGCTGTAGAAGGAAAAAGACCACCAGTGTCACGTCAGACATCCCCTCAGTTCTGAACTCAACTATCACAGCTAAAGGTGGGACGAGCCAAACCACAGCGGAGGTTTGGACAAACGCTGTACACACAGATGGACGAGGCGTCTCCGCTTCCTGGGACGTGGGCGGTGGGCATCTGCTGCTGACGACGCTGGGAGGCCCACGTCAGCCCAGTTTTAGCACAGTTACGCTTTTCCTGCCCCGCCACACGAAATGATCAGAGCTCAGCTGTCAATCACGGTGATCCAGGGGCGCAACAATCCGGAGAATTCCAAACGTCTGAGCTCGGGATAACAAGGACATCCGTCAGCGTGGCGATAAGAAATCTAAACTGGGATTTGGTTTATGCTTGCACAAACGAGTCGCGCTGATCGTTCTTATCTCGTCCATCTTTGTGTACAGTCTGCGGTTCGTTAGCCGTTGCTGTTGTTAGCACATGAACGTTGGTAGGTTAAGAGTAGCTAACAGTATCTGGACTGTAGAACACAGATTCCGAGACTAGGCTAGAGAGTTACGCTTCACCGGCTGAGAATGCTGCGTGGACAATCTCCTGGAGTCAAACACTTACCTGCTTTCAACTTTTTGACATTAGTACAAATATATGTAACGCAACAGATAGAAAAGGTCTTTTCTGCAGCGAGCCAGAGTCTTCTCTGGTGTACGATGCCCTCTTGATTCGCTCTCTAGACAACAGTCACACACACACACACACAGGTATTCAGTCGCATTTGTTACCAGCAGCGTCTCTCTGCTTTTTGTGCTGAATTGATTATTTTTTGTGCAAGTTTTAGTTCCTAGTGGGGTGTCTGTCACTTCATCGTGTCTGGTAACATGGCGCTGATTCCATGGAGCGATTAATAATGACATACCTGAGGCTTCAGGTATAATCTGAGCACACATTTAATACACAAACACACACAAACACATAGATGTTAAACCCTGAGTGACACAGTAGCTAGTGTGGGAAAACAATATGTCAACGTTTCCCTCGTCTGTTTTAGTTTGGTAGATTATTGATCAGTGATTCTTTTTTTTTTTTTACTTGTTCTCCTCACCCCTCTTTTCTGCAAACCTGAAACTCATAGACGGCATCACGCTCGTACATACACTGATTTTCATTTAAACCAATCACTTTCACATGTCCCGATCTGCTTCTCCTTTTAGCCCTTAGGACAGTTTTCTATTGGCTGTTTTTCCCCCCCTGTGGGCTGCCCCGCCCCTTTAATCAACCCAACTAACAGTAAAGGTTATATTAACATTAATCAGTTTCTGTATGTATCTAGCCAGTCTTGTAAAACAAAAAATCCTGAAAAAAAAAACGGTTTTATTCAATTGTGCAAATGTGTTTTTCTTACTATTTTAATGTTATTACATCTAATCCTTCTACCATTTGCTTCAGTTAGTACTGAAATACGCTTAGCCAACCTAGAGATTTGAACTGTAATATCGCGATTTTCCTTAACTGTATTTTATGGCATCGTTAGACCACCGTTTAATATGTACACAAGTAAATATTGCCCGTTTATTTGAATTGAAAAACATCGTCTGCACTACACAATACGATTCTTTGCATAAGCCCCCTTGAAATTAATGTTGTGTTCAGTTCTTCTCAGAGTCAACTCGGAGCTCCTGCACAAAGCAGCAAAATATCCCCCAGAACCAAAGTCCCCAGTAGCCCCTTTAGAGCCCCGGCCCCTACTACCTTCACATTAACGTCCCCTCCCCTCACAATGGTTACAACTTCCCAAATTACTATGAATTTATATACAAATAGCTGCATCACAGCACATGTAATTTATCAGACGGTTGTGTGAGTTTTTTTAACACCATGGTTGCTGTGGAGACGCAGACAGATGGAGAAGGAAAAGAAGCACGTTTGTCGTGTAGATGTTGAAGAATGATGCCTGACAGATGCACTTTTCGGCCATGCTGGGATTCTGGTGACCTCTGAAAACATGCTAGCAGTTTTGTTTAATTTTTATTGCTTAGTGATTTGGAAGTTTAAGTGTAATTGTCGCTTTCAGGCTTTTGCACGTTGACTCGATTTGAGCCAACTCAAACTGGTTTAATCAAACTTTTGCATTAGAACAAACTAGGCTAAAGACCTGCCATGCATCCAGACGTGCAGATGAACGTATACATTAACTTTTCTACAGCGTCTACAAAGAGCTGATAGTAAATGTGCAGGACACACCGGGCTGACCTGTCTGCACCTTTTAGAAAGACAACGACTGATGCTTGTTAACAAATTCTGCTTTGATTTTTATGATTAATTCAATTTTGGGGGAAAGAAACCACAAAAATGATTCTAAATCTCCCTTTTAAGCAAAGTCCAGTCTTATTGTGGGGCCACAGGGTCTCTGAGGAGCCAGGTCCCAGCATAGAAACGTGCTATGTCGTGTTGCACACATTAAACAGTGTTATTGTCTGTCATACAGAATGTGGAAAGGATTTTATTCGTTGTCTTGTTCTGATCCGTTTGCTGGATTCTGTTGAATAAAGCTCCCGAAGCTGTCTGCCTCTCTCTACACTGCCACTCCCTCCCCCATGAAAAAATAATCCCTCAGCCCTGCCCCAACAATCTTCTCAATCTCATCTTTTCAAATTGGTCTGTTGGCCACAGGTGAACCCAGGCATGTACATCTTTACCCAGGAACACCCAGAACCTGTGCAGCGAAAAGGGTTAAATTGTATCCATATTATTGTTATAGAAATATTATCATTATTGCTGTTATAAGTATGGTTGGTATAATTTGTCATCATTGTTAGCATTAAACAGGAAAAACCAGACTGTGGAAAGATGAGGAAAAGAATTTTTCTTTTTTTTTTGGTTGTCTGGCTGTTGGTGGTCTGATCTCACAGAGGGAGGGGAGGAACGGTTCAGAAAGAGACAAAGATGGCAGTCATGTATGTACTGGTTGGGAAATGACTTACAGTGCTGAAATAAAATTTATTCTTTTAGTAAAAAAAACGAACAGTGTCCTTATTTCTGTTGAAATCTTCAGAGCTCTGCTAACGTGGCTCCTACGGTCTTCTTGAAAATAGTGCGTCGCATCTACGACGTCTCTGTGACGTAGTTTGGGAGGTGCGGTCACATGATCGTTAGTGTGGCGAAGCGAGGCATCGCAACATCTAGCTGCGACACTTCTGTCCTGAAAGCCTCCTGTGGCAGCTTTGCTCGCACTGCAACCCTTTTATCGCGTACGGGACACGCTACCAGACGGGCGGGTCCGCGGAGGACGGCCTGTAGCGCGGAGGTTGACAGCGGGTACACCGACAGTTTGCGAAACCGCCAATTCAAAGCTAGCTGTCCGCTAGCTCGTTATCGCTGTCGGCTAGCTGGCGTCCCCAACACACTGCCGGTGCTGCAGTCAGAGGACTCAGCATCCGCTGTGGCACTCGTTTCACGGCAGATCGGTGGCAGGTACCATCCCGGCGTCCACATTTTGGTAATAAATACTCTTAAATGTAATAAAAGCAGGAAAGGTTCATGTTAGCCTAGTAGCCTCACTTGATTGAGGCACGAGTCACCAGCGGGGCATGTTGCCGTTAACGTTGCCGTTAACGTATTTTTGTCGTTTCCTAAATCACTTTAACTGTTGTGATTGTTGTTGTTTTTTGTGTGTGTGTGTGTGTGTGTTTTTCCGATGGTCGCTCGGCTCCGGAGAACCACCTCAAACGGGACACTGTCCTCAAGGACAGTAACCTCTCAGAAGAAGCAACGCTCCATCGTCGGTCACCTGTTTTCATAAACGAGTGCAGTGCATGAAGGTACACATCAATCTTTTCCCGACAGAGGAATTTAAAGGTCCATTATTGTAAAGATATGCCTTGCGGGTGAAGAGATTTAACACGGAGCATTGGATTTTATGTCTTGCTTTTATGATTTTATGTCTTTATTGTCAGTGTTGGTAACCATCCATATGACACTGTTAGATTGTACTTCAACAACAGCGAGTTCAACAGAATATCAAGGTTTCTGTGGGATGAGGTAGTAGTTTGTATAGTTTTAGGATCACACCAGATCTGGGAGATAACTATACAGTCTACTGTCTTTCTCACGGCGACCACGCCACCTGACGAAGACCGGCGATATCTTTGATTTCCCGTTTTATCACTAGCACAGATGTTTTTATGTTTTAAGAGCTGTTGGTGTGACTAGCTGTGCTGTGGAGAGGTACTAAATTGTGTTGTTGTGGGGGGGGTGGGATATTACAGCCCCTAAATTGGAGCTACAACTTACTGCCTTCCACAACCTAAGGCATAATATACAATATTTGTGGCACAGCAGTCTGTCCACACTGGTACATGTTTTACCCTCTTGTGAACTATTTTTTTCTTTGTTTAAAAATAGGCCTGATTTACTGACTGCAGCCATTTTCAAATAAAGTGAATTTTTTTAAAGCTGTTACTGTGTCGTTCCCTTTGTGAGCTAGTAAAATATTAAATTCTTGCTTGATGTACAAATTAGAATCAAGCACATAAAATCAAACATTAAAATGAAACATCCGCATTAGGTGGTTGCCTGGCTTGACCTTTCTCCGCTGCTCTGATTGGCCAATCTGTATCCACTTCTGAATCTGCCAGTCAGTCAACGCCGGCAAGGGGCGTTCCCCCAATACCGTCTCTAATTGGTCAAGATAGCAAAGAGGGTGGCGCCAAGTTTGGCCAAAGACAGGAAAATGACAGAGCTTTGACTCCTGTTCAAATTCAGTTTTAGTTTTTTTAGTAGCAATTTATAGTAATTATAAAAGCCCATGGTGGAGTATTGATGAGCTGTTTTAATGATAGGTTTTCTATGCAACAGAGGGGGAAATTTGCTAAAAATAGATCTTTAGTTCCGACAGGCCACTTTTCAGAATCTAAATAAGAACTTTCTTTGTGTTCTTATTGTTTGCACCGTCTCCTCAAACTAAACGCATTCGGCGTTTACGACCAAAAACACTGATTAGCTGTAACTTATTTTTTTTACTTTTAATTTCAGTTTAATAATTTTGAACAGGCACATTTGCGGATACCTAAGTTAATGGGTTCCTTTGCGCATGTGCCACGTCAAAAATAAAACAACGTATTACTTAGTAATATCTTTAAAACAACACGTAAGGGTATTATTAAAAATAAAAGCGTAAATATCATTTAATAATTATAGAACTAGGAATACGAGAGAGCTAGAAATACACAATTGTCTCCAGCAATTTGCTCATCTCAGTAATTGATTGGCGGTGATTCCTCTGTTAAACACGCGATCTTTGATGTGACGTCACGTCGCAGCCGGTCCATCATGGCGAATATTCGGTGTGTCAAGGTGAGAAAAGAAAGCGATAATCGTGCACAGCGCAGGTCGTATATGTTTTGAGAACACCACGACTGTAATACGAGTACTTTCATACGTTCGGTCAACATGCGTGTTGAGGGTTTTCGGTCGCAGTTCAGAAGTTTCCTTCTGCTTGACTCCACAGTCCTCTGCTGTTATCAGTTCATTGCACCAAAATCACGAAAGTATTTGTTCCTGCAGTCACTATATCCAAATCCCGACTGGATCAAGTAATTAATCCAGAAAGAGATTTTTTACTCACTCTGGTACTTCTTTTAAATCCTTGGCTCAGTACAAAATGCAGGTTTTACAGATAATATAGTAAGCTTTAGATCTGTAACTGATTTATTTATTTTTTATTTATTTTTTTGGTTTCCTTCAAGTAAAGAATTGTGGATTTCCTTTAAAACATTCAGTTTTCCAGAAAACTGTTGTTAGATCAGTGATGATAAAGATGGCGTCCAGCATAACGAACTTTCAGAGAAACACATGGGAAACTCTTCAGATATAAACCACGTACTTGCCTGGTTTTACCTGCTCCTTCACCTGTGTGTGTTGACAGGGTATGGTTGGTCTGGTGACTGGTGGCGCATCCGGTTTGGGTCGGGCCACTGTGGAGCGCCTGGTGAAGAACGGAGCATCAGCCGTAATCCTGGATCTGCCTTCTTCTGATGGCTCAGCTCTGGCCGCCAGTCTGGGGGACCGCTGTGCCTTCGCGCCTGCTGACGTGAGTCACAACTGCACTAAAATACTTCCCCATTTGATTTAAGAACTTTATTACACCCTTTTGTAATGAATATAAAAGGTCAGAACGTGAAAACTAAAGACCTTGAGTACATTTCACTGCTTTTCTCCCAGGTGACCTCAGAGGCTGACGTGCAGGCGGCGGTGTCCCTGGCGAGAGAGAAGTTCAGTAAACTGGACCTGGCAGTGAACTGTGCCGGCATCGCAGTGGCCGTTAAAACCTACAACTTCAAGAAGGACGTCCCACACAGCCTGGAGGACTTCCAGCGTGTCATCAACGTAAGATGGGCTGACAGAAGAAGAAGAGAGCACAGAGCAAATGTGACCGTCTGCTGCGTGTCTTCTGCAGGTGAACATTGCAGGAACCTTTAACGTGATTCGTCTTGCTGTCGGCGAGATGTCGAAGAACGAGCCAGATGCCGACGGCCACAGAGGCTGCATCGTTAACACCGCCAGCGTGGCAGCGTTTGATGGACAGGTCAAAGAAAAACACAACACGATAACCCCCAGAAACGTTTTACAGGTTCTGTAACATCCTTTTTTTCCCAGGTGGGTCAAGCAGCATATTCAGCTTCTAAAGGGGGCATCGTCGGAATGACCCTCCCCATAGCACGAGACCTCGCACCAATGGGCATCAGGGTCGTCACCATAGCGCCAGGCGAGTGGTGATAAAATGAAACTCGGCATATTTCTTTCTCAGAAAACACAAAAGTCCGTTTCATCGGGAAAAAAATATTTCAAAGTCAAACTTTTGGGATGCAACGTATAAATATCTGAGCAATCAAGTTAAAATATTTCTACTGTCTGAACGTTGTTTGTTCCTTCAGGTCTGTTCTCCACTCCCCTCCTCGCCAGTCTCCCAGAGAAGGTGCGCTCCTTCCTGGCTCGGCAGGTGCCCTTTCCTTCACGCCTCGGGGACCCCGCGGAGTTCGCCCACCTGGTGACATCGCTGGCTGAGAACCCCATGATCAATGGAGAGGTCATCAGGCTGGACGGGGCCATTCGCATGCAGCCCTAAGACAGGACAGAGTGTGTGTGTGTGTTCTCATGGTGTGTTCTCTTTAGTTTCTGCTCCATGAACACATCAGGTGATGATGATCATACAGATTATTGGAAATGTTGTTTTCACTGAAGTAAACTTTTTTCAGTAGTGTCTGTGTTTTACTTTAGTCTGTTTAACTGCATTTCCCACTTTCATCAAATCAAAACGTGATGTCTGTAATGACGCTGCACAACTTTGTGACAAAGTTGATGAACTACAGTACTACTCTCAAAATTAGAATGTGTAAAAGTTGTTTTATTCAGGCAATCCAACATAAAAGGTGAAAACAATACATTTTATAGACTCATGTGCAAAGTGAGATATCAAGTATTTTTTGTTGTAATTTTGCTTATTGATTTTTTTTTATTGATTTCAAGCAATATTCTAATTTTCTAAGTTTTTGAATTTGAGGTTTGCAAGTCCTAATCAGCAAAAAAAACAAAAGCTTGAAATATATTGATTCACATACTATTTGTCTATATAATATGAACATTTCACCTTTAAAGTTGAGTTACAGAAATGCATGCACTTTTTCAGGATATTCTATTTTTCCGAGTAGTGCTGCACATGCCGTGTTTCCACGCACGGTATACGCTCGGCACTTTGGGAACGTTTCTGCTGTAAAAACAGCACCCCCTGGTGGTCGCGACGTCACTTTCAGCGCGACAATAAACTAAACAAACAAAAGAGGCAAATAAAGCACCGACGGGCTGTTATTTATAATCCAAATGGTTCGCAGTGTTTTGGATTCACAGTTAGAATAAAACTGATGGCATCTAATGATTGTGTACGGTATACAATTCTTTTATGTGAAGACAATAAATCTTGTATCTTTCCACACGTTTCCACCATCTTTCTTTAGAGCAAACTGTTCTTCTGAGATGAAACAATCTATATTGTTAACCCTAAAGCGGTCTTTGAAACAGAAAAGCATACTGAAAAGTGCTAAAAGTTTAATCACACAAATGTGAAAACACAGCAAACAGTTATCCATAATTGGAAATATACAAATTAGTCGCTTTTATTTTTTTCTTATTTTATTTTTTTTCTTACAGCACCGCATGGAGGTCCGACGGTCACCCTCAGAGAGCTGCTGGGACACTCGCTGGTTCCGAGTGGAACCGCCCAACTTTCTCTGGATCCGCTCGTTGGCAGCAGCTTGAGGAAGGTTTGTACCTCCTTGAAGGACCACGACGTCCACTTTTTACTGCCAAGATAACAAAAAACAAGAAAAAGGAACAATAAACTGAACTCGGGAACTCCACCTCGCTGTTTAAAGATGGCGGGCAGGGGATCGCCGGCTGTTTACACCGTGCGTGGATACTGTTGATGACGTGATGACGCTGTGACGATTCTCTGACCCAATCAGCGTCTGCGATGTGTCTACGTCAGCTTTTAGTACCGGAAATAACCGGGTTGCTTTTATGGGAACCCCGATGGAGCAGGTATCAAAAAGTAGCACCAGGGTCCAGGTACTTTTTCTTAGCGGAAACGCACAAAAACGCGAGATATCGTCAGAGTGATAAGTAGTAACACATTCGACGTGGTTGGGGACGGTGGGCTACGAACGGCAACACTGAGGCAGCACGTGAGGCTGATGAAGGTCTGAAGGGCGGAGCCAAATTGAAACCACGCCCACATTAACGAGTCTCATTGCAGCGCTTTAATTAATTGAGTTGAAACACTCGCTCACGAGCTCCCCCTTGTGGTAACACGCTGATCCCGTCTCACGGCGAGTTTGTGTACAGAATAATCAATTAAACTTTTTCAAAATCTGGCAGTTTTCAAACAAAGGTGGTTTATTCTCTGCGTTTCTACTCGATCCTGTTCTGGGAACTCCGAATTAGTTTTCAAAGGAAGTTCAGAAAGAAACTCCACCCTGATTTTTGTTGAATTTACCTGCAGAGATTGGTGACGTGTGTCACGTGATCACTAAATTTTATCAAAAGCCAAAAAAAAACATCATCAAGTAATAAAATGACTATAGAGATAAGGAGGGTGAACTGGCTGGTTCCTGGAAGGAGTACAGGCTGGACTATGATGATGACATAAACGGGTAAACACGACCAGGGTCGATCAGTTCAGCTTCAGCGTGAAGAAACAACACAAACCACTCAGACTTTGTCAAAGTTATAATTGTAGAATACTTTGTATTTTTTTTCTTTCATACAGACAAAAGGTGGACTTAATCCCCCGTGTGTCTTGATTTCCATACAGGTTTAGTCTACAGTATACAGGTGTGTTCTTTCTCACCATATAGAATATTTGTTTTAAATAACGAACAGGTATCTTTAATATATTCAATAAGTTTTCTTTTTTTTCTTTTTTTGGTCTTTTTCATTTAAGCACAACTGAGGCTGTATTTTCTGTCTGCAGAACAGCGCTGCTTCATGAGAGGGGAGATTCACACACACGCACACACACATTTTATACACAACAGTACGGAACATGAATCATGTACAACCGTCGGATTTACTCTTTTCAGCGGAGGAAACCAGAGCAGATCTAAGAGAGCAGCCTCAACAGCGCGGCCATGCACTGCACTTCTGCAGACTCTGGCTCACCACTGCCGCTCGCGTCCTCCACCCCGCTCCCACCAGCGCCTGCAGGCCGCTGCAGTTCAGCCTCCTTCTTCTGCAACAAAGTCGTCTCCCGGTCTGAAGGGGCAGGAAGAATCTCCACACCTCAGCACACCTCAGGGACTGTTCGGGGACAGAAAACACAGCCCTCGGGATATGCTTGGGAGGATGTGCAACTGTCCGTTTCCCATCAATGGGAGCACTGGTGGAGAAACTTTGAAAAGTAAAATAAATAAACCATATACCAGCCCAGTTCATTGGTTTCTCTTACCAAAAAAGCGATTAAAAAGATCTAGCAAGACAGTACCTGTAAATCATAGATGGCGCACATCTGGGCGGTCTGTACAATAGTGTTGCAGTTTGTACAATTTGTATTGTACTGGATAAACGCATATATTCGTTCCATTGTGTTTCCTTCTGTGAAACTCTCCACGACATCAAGTGTAATGTGGCTGGATGAGGAGACGGTAAACAACTCAAGATTCGTCTGTGTGCGCTCCCGTGAGCACGTCGAACGGGGGGAGCACGCGTCGTTACGCGCCGCACACACACACACACACACTGGGGGGCGATGGAGGGGTTCAGGCCGCGCTCCAAATCCCGGGCCAAACATTTGACAGTGTGTTCAGGAGCCCTTTCAAAAAGGTCCCACGGACATTTTTAAACGCCCCGCAGCCAGCCACACCGGAGGATGACCGGGTCGACGGCTGGATTTCCCTCCTCCTGAAACCCTAAAAACACTCCCCCGCAAAGGATCAAACCAAGTCTCTGTCAGATGGCCAAGCTGATAATATGAGGTCTGTGTGTGTGTGTGTGTGTGCGTGAGAGAGAGAGAGAGAGAGAGAGAGCGTCATAGCACTTTTTGGTAGTGACAGTATAGCCTAAATGATTTCAACATAGTATTAATATTAATAAAATGCATGCTTCAGAACGGACAGACCTCTACAGCAGCGCCGCCCACCCACTTGCTCCAGTGGGCCAGGGGTGGACAGGACACTGCAATGATGATGAGCATTCAAAGAAGACAGAGTTCTGTACAGATGGGGTGTTCCCAGGAGCCCTGCGTGCGTCCTGAAACACAACCCCAACCTTACGCACGCTTCCACTCCAGACACGCGTGCCGTCTGGAAATCTGGCGTTCCAGGCATCGTCACGCCAGTCTTTTTTACTATAATATCTGCCCTCGCCTCCTCTCTGGTGGTGGGACCAGTTGCTAACGCTGGGAAGTCCAGGGCTGGGGGGGAGGGAGTTCAGAAATACCTTTATGCTCCACATGAGTCAGGGGCTCGGCAACACCTAGTGCATCATGGGATACAGGAGGGCACTCACACCCAGGCTGGAATGTGATGCGGTGGCTTGGAATGTATGATGGTGGAATGTTGGGAGGCATCACATGGAGGGCTCGTCGAATTCCTTCACCGTTTTGGGACCTCGGCACAATAAAATGTCTCAAAGCAACAAAGGTTTTGGCAACATGCAACCAGGTAGCAGCAGCATGGCGACTGGAACCCATCTGGAGAGTCCCTTACGGCTCTGCTCTAGAGACATCTGCAGGGTTCAGCTGTTGCTTGTAGGTTGAGGTTGTTCATCGGTGCTACATTAAAACTGACCCGGGGTCAGAGGGAGAACCGTGACCTCCTGAAACGACCTCCGGTTCATCTCATCCAAACAGAGAGAAAGAACATTTGAACTTGTTTGTGTGTTTCCTGAGAGTTAAAACGTTTGCAGGCTGGACTAATGAGCTTGTTCCGTCATACGCCTTCTTTTAACTTGGAAATGCTAATAGTATGGCGCCTCCTGCCCTACCCTCAAACACTAGACCTTGGGTTCCCATCTCCTTACAACAGAGTACAGAAAAAAGAACCAGAGTGGTGCTAGCAGGTAGAATTTCGTTTGCTTGTCTGAGTTTTTAATGCTAAGCTAAGAAAAAGCGGTCTCAAATGCTTATCTGCCAGAGTGGAGGCCGAGAGCTTTGGGCCTACTTCAAAACAGAATGCTAACTGTACTTGACTGAACGCCGTGTGACAACAACCTCTTTTTCTTTTTTTTTTGACAACATCCAACAGATGATGGTGACGACCCGTGTGGCGTGAGCAGGTTGGATGTGCTATTAAGGGGCCATCGCGTTTATAATGTGATGGTATTTAAAGGGTTAATGCTCCATAAGCATTCAGGTTTTTTTTTTTAAGAACAAAAAAACATAGATTTTGATGAAAGAAAGTCAGATGGAATGAGTCTTTGAAGCAAGAAACAGTCCAGAATCATTCAGCTGCATGGAGCACGCTAAATTTAGCTAACCCAGCATGGGGTCTATACCTACAGGCGTTTTGGTGATCACCAGCACTGAACTCATTTGAATACTTGATGTCTGCCATGCTGCCGTCTGGAGCTAGGACCAGCCCCTGGTGGCTAAATCAGCGTCCTCCTCCAGAACTTTCGTTCTCCTTTTCACACTGACAGCTAAAACTGGACTCGTCCGTCTTCTGGACCGACTGCTGACCTCTAAAGGAAGTTTGGGGGCATTTCTGAAAATAACACTGTTCTCCAACCTGAATGTCTGGATTTAGATCGCCCCCAGCGTTCGCTGTTGCATATTCTATTTAAAGCAACTTTTAACTTTGCAGAAAGACGGACGGGTGGAGCGAAGAGGCGGGGCCAAGAGGCGGAGCCTACAGGAAACATGAGCACCATCATGCTGAGGATGAATCACAACATCGGTGAGAGACGGTGTTGCCATGGCGCCGTGGCCTGGGCTACAGTGGGGGAGGGATTTGGCAAGCGGGCCACGCCTCGAGCCCTGACCGCCTCCCGGCTTGAAGAGGAGGTGTCATATTTACCCGTGATTTAGTTTGAGTCTGTCCCCTCCATCCTCCCAGCAGCATGACTAGTGCTTGTATCAGGGGGGGTTCTTCCCAGTGGAGAGGTCAGTGGAGTGGGGCGTGTGCTGGGGGCTTGGACTGAGAGAGCTGCAGGCAGGGCGAGGGGGGGGGAAGTCCAAATGTTGGCAGGGAGCTGAGAGAAGTCTGTCCTGCTAACACGTGTATATGAAATGATGTCACTGTGGTCCCCCTCCTCCCCCTTGGCTATGTGAGGTCTCCCACACAGTAAGAGATGGGCCAGGTGGGGGTGGAGAGGTTTAGCCCTGCATGGTGGTATTAGTGGTGGGGCTCTGCGTGTCGTTACGCCACCGCCGCCACTGCTGCTGTTGTTGTTGTTGCCGGTTGCAGGGGTCCACCCAGGGGGAGAGCTGTGCTGGCGATAGGCCGAGGCCCAGGATGGGACCGAGAGCTGGGGCTGGACAGGAGGTGGCTGGGAGGCGGTGCAGATGCTGGTATCTGCTGAGCTCAGTTCATCGTCCACCGTCGGTGTCGTCGATCAGCGGGGATGTTGTGGATGAAGATTCGTTGATCAGGAACTCCGGTGGGCCGCTAAAGAAGCATGGATGGAGCTGCAGGTTTAAGGCTTCTCCCGGCCCTCGTACAGGAACTTCTGGGCTTTCACCACCCGCATCTCTGCCGAGAGGGAGACAGACGGGGAGGGGCCTAAGGGAGACAGGAGGATTGAACCTGACCGGCGAGTTGAAGGCGGAGGGAACAGACAGGCAGCCAGACAGGCAAAGAAAGACAGACAGACAGACAGACAGACAGACAGACAGACAGACAGACAGGCAGGAGGGAGGAGGAGGGGCCACACAAAGGCAGGAAGTTAGTCCTGACCAATGGGTTGAAGGGGGAGGGGCGAACTCAGACAGACAATCAGTCAGTCAGTCAGTCAGGTAGGCAGTCAGGTAGGCAGACACTCTGGGGATCAGGTGCATCACGCAAACCTCAGCTCTGATCAGCTGATTAAAGATTGTTTAGAGACGAGGTTGAGCTCAATCATTGATTCCAAATCTGATTTCTATTCAATTATCAGATCCTGATCTCAGATCACTGATCTTGGAATCACCTGATCCCCCAGAATCACATGATCTGGAAATGACCTGATCTCGGATCACTGATCCCACACAAACACAAAAAGAAAAGTGATGTAAAACTGGTTAATGAATTGTTTTGTCAGTTCTCATCCTACAGAGACAAAAGGTTGAGTAGCCCCCATCACAGAAGTGACAGAAGCTGCGGCGATGTGTGTGTGTGTGTGTGTGAGTGTGAGTGTGTGTTTCAAGGCACACATGGAAAAAGCAGGAATAAATGTTAGGTTAACAAACTGAGACACACATGCTGCAGCATGCAGCAGACAGACAGGAGGGCTGAGGGCTGCAGCCATGATGCTGATGACAAAGTCGCTGCAGGACAGAAAACAAACGCAAAGTTCTAAAAAAACAGAACGATGATGTCAGCAGGTCAGAGCCGCACGTGATTGGTCAGTATATTACATGGGCGTGGCCAGCAACCCTGTGACATGCAGAGAAAGGGCAGCCGGGTCATGCTGAGTCATGTGATGCATCACACACACACACACACACACACACACACCTCCAGGGGAGATGTATGGGGATGTGTGAACATTCGTGGCCACGGATTGGGTCCATGCAGCAGCAACCAGCGAGCTCCAGAAGAAACCAGACAGTTGGTCGAACATGACAGACAGAAACAGGCGAACCCAGACAGGCAGACAGACAGAAACAGACAGGCAGGCCTGTGTAGACAGACGGCCAGAAACAGACAGGCAGACAGGCAGACAGACAGACGAGCACATGTAGACAGACAGCCAAGAAACAGACAGGCAGACAGACCAAGAAACAGACAGGCGAACAGGCAGACAGACAGACAGACACGCACATGTAGACAGACAGCCGAAAACAGACGAGCAGGCGGGCAAGAAACAGACAGGCAGACACATGTAGACAGACAGCCAAGAAAGAAACAGACGGAGCAGACAGACGAACAAGAAACAGACAGACAGACACATGTGGAGCAGACAGACAGACACGTATGGGCAGACAGCCGAAACAGACAGGCAGGCAGACAGACGGGCAGACAGGCAGACAGACAGAGCGAGCAGACACAGACCCAGAAACAGACGAGCAGACAGACAGGCAGGCGGGCAAGAAACAGACGAGCGAACAGACAGACAGACAGACAGAAACAGACAGGCAGACAGACAGCAGACGAACAGACAGAAACAGACAGGCCGATGGACGGACAGACAGGCAGACAGACAGACGGAGAACAGACAGACAGGCAGACAGACAGACAGACACAGACAGACAGACAGGCAGAGCCCTAAGTAGAGACAGCTTGACCACATCAGAGGTCGTCCCTTCAGGATTCTGTGACTGATTAAAAAAGCCGTAAAGACTTTTAGAGATTTGGTTGTCAGACTTTTAGAGGAATCTCCGAGAAGCTGACGGTGTTGGATTAAACTCTTCAGAGTTTGAAATCATCCACCAGCTAAAGGTTCCACCCTCAGTTCAGGCAATGAAAAAGTGCTTTGGCCGCTGGGGGGCGTCAGCAAAGAGGCAGAAGCAAGATCAGGAGGAGGAACCTTTCCAGATCTGGATTCATCCAAATTCATCTTTCAATCTGGGGCATGAAAAGTGGATCAGATTGCTGGAGGGATGATTTCTCTGATGATGGGATGATCAGGCATCTTAATGGAAACCAGTGCTGCAGCTGGACGAAGGACCAGTCTCTATCTGGGACTCTGGCGTGACAGACAGACAGTCAGGACAGACAGGCGGTCAAGCAGTCGGTTCAGTGCTTATCTGTTTTTCCAAAGAGCCTGTCGAACAGCAGAAAAACATCTCAAACAGACTGAGGAGGTTCCAGAACATCACTTTCTCGCCATGTTTGTTTTCATTTGGGGGAAACGGTAAACGTTCGAGTATATAACGCCCAGAGTGAGCAGAGCGAGGAGGAGGAGCAGGAGGAGGAGGAGGAGGAGGAGGAGGCTGCAGTGAGCTGATGAGGAGAGCAAACAGAAGCACAAGGAGGAGCTGATGGAGCGCCGCATCTCTGATGGGATGACCCTCACGTCTCTGAGCAGCTTCCTGCTTCGTAATTCTCAATAATGGTGGAAGGCTGCACATCTCAAATGAAAACAAACTGGATCTCCTCCAAGATCCAGAGTGACCGGTCCAAACCCAGCTCAACGGCACCTGAGCTCATTTACTAACAATGAAGTCGGTTAATGGAAATGGATCGTTTAATCATGCAGCTCACTTTTCAGTCAGCTTTCAGTTCAATTCAACTATTTATAGAGTCAAGAAGACTTAGTGTGTGTGTTTGTGTGTGTGAGAGAGAGAGAGAAAAATTGACCCAGGCCTTGCATGGCTGTTCGGACGCCCTCTTGTGGTAATATGTGGTATTGGTCAATTTCGCAACCATTGGGAAAACAATTCAATATTAAATGTTTTTATGTGTGAATTAAAGTGGAAAATAAAGTATCTGATGCCAAACGCTACAATAAAGAGTCTGCTTATTTAGCTAATTGTGGATTTCTTTTTTATGTTTTTGGTAGATTATAATTGATGCTGACACGGTGTAGAAACGTTCTAGTAATTTGTAGTTGGGTTGGGACTTTTTCTGGGATCTGTTGAAGAATTTCAGAAGTTAGACTCACTCCTCGCAGCAAATACACCAAAAACAAACAAACAAAAAAATCTTTTGTGCTGTCTAAATTATTTTGCTTTATTTGTGACCTGAGATGTAACTGGAGATGTCTATGTTACTAAGGAAAATTAAAGCTTTATTTAAGGCCTTTAGGGGAGCTCAATAAAAATGATCTGCTAATGAAAATAGTCAACTTTGCTCTGTTACAATTTCCCATGTGTTCGGGTAAGAATGAATAAAACAGTAATGAAGCCACTCAAAGATTTCCTGTAGTTTTTGAGTTTTCTCAGTCCAGATTTTAAAATTATTAAATCACATTATTAATAAGATCAATTTCCAGCCTAACAATGCTGCCTCAGCTTTACGTTTGTAATGTTTACATCGTTTACATTTCTCCCTTGTGCCACCTTGAAAATCTTCAACATCCTTAAATTGAAGATTTGATAGAACCTGATGGCGACTATTCTGCATCATGAGGATTTCAGCTGCTGTTGCTTCAACGTGAACCTCAGACACATGGAAAATGATAACGGGGTTGCAGATTTTCATTTCCACATTTACATTTGAATAAAGTCCCCTAAAGAGTCTGAGCAGCAGAACGTGTTTGATGCTGCTGCTGATGTTTGGAACAACAACAAGCTCTTTGAAATAAAAAAAACCATGAAGGAGGAAGAGGAGGAGCTGGTAGAGGTCAGGCCGACTCGCCGACGGCTGAACGCTCTCCAATCCCAACAGCACAGGGGGAGCAGCGCCGACACGTGCGACTGTACCTACGGCTACAGGTGACGCCAGGAAGGAAGGAGGCGAGGGAGCGAGGACAGATCGAGAGGAGATGATGAAGAGTCAGAGGAAAAGAGCACAGCTGCACACATGCTCTGACTCACACACACACAAACAACACACACACACACGTCAGAAAGTGTAGCTCTCTGATGCTGACACACAAGCTTGCAAACAGACACTGACAGAAATCAAGGATAAGGTGAAGGATGGACTCTGGGGAGGAGACAAAAGGATGCAGGGTCGCCCACAGAAGCGGAGGGAGGAACCTCCTGACAGGAACCAGAGGAGGAGCCTGGCGGCCACATCTGAAGAGCCGCCAGCCAATCTGAGCTCAGATCTGATCGTTTGGTTTAACAACAACATCCAAATTCTGAGAGCAGCAAAAACAGAAGTTTGGATCGAAAATGTCCGACTTTCACCAGCAGCGCATGGGCGACCCTGAGAGGAGGACAGGACGGACAGCGAGGGACGAGCTAAGGACGTCTTATCTGCTCGCTACAAACCAGAGCGTATTTAGATGGATTCAAATCCAAATACCTCCACAGAACATTCACATCTTCATGAGCAACATGAAAAAGACATCTGACAGAAGAGTTACAGGAAACCTGGAATATTTCACAGACACAGAAGAAGATCTATGGTCGAGTGTGATGGAGAGAGGAGGAAGAGGAGGAAGAGGAGAGGGAAAGAGAGAAATCAGGAGTTTTTGGAGACAAACTTGTGACGTTGGATCTGGAAATACTGTCACAAAAATAACCAGTCGGTAACAGTTCGGCTGCTGGTGTAAAAGTGAGAGAAGAGGAGCGAGAAACAAAGCAGAAGCCTTCTTCTCTAAATGGTTGCCTTGGTAACAGCAGTGAAACTCGGGCTTTTATACTCGAAGGTTTACGGTTTGGAGAAGCTGGGCGACGGTAGCGAAAACTACCGCCTGTTTTCCAGGATGTCGGGAGGCACCACGCCGTTTCAGCGGCCCTGAGCGATGTTCCGAGCAGACCCCCCGTCAGCACGCTTGACCTCAGCCACAAACAGGAAGTAGCACAGCACGCAGGAGGAGCTGCCGTCTGCTCGGCCCACTGAGCTTCCACACTCTTTGATTCAGAGGAGAGCATCACCGCCACTGTTGCCATGGTTACGGCTTGTGTCGCTGCAGACCTTTTCTTCTTCTCTGATCACATATTGAGAGTGAAATATTTCCTCACTGATGCTGAATGAAGGGCTTGGACACCGTCCATGTCCATGTCCATGTCCCAGCTGGTTGAGCACCTGTTACAGGCATCAAACTGGGTTTTAGATGACGTGTCAGAGTCCCAGTCAGAGAGAAAACAGCGAGCTACCTCCTGTACCGACCAACACTCAACAACAAATCAGGCTGGACTGAGACCAGGACTGGACATAAAGACCAGTGCCAGACCAGGCCAGACCAGGCCAGACCAGGCCAGAGCAGAGGTGTACAGCCAACCACGACTGGGTTCTGTTCCAAAAGGAGAGTAAAGAGAAAAAAACAGAGGGAACACACAAACGAGCAGCCAGCGAGCCGATGGGGACACATCCATAGAGATTACTGCAGTCCACGTGCTGTGCAGCAGGTGTGAGTGTGTGTGTGTGTGTGTGTGTGTGTGTGTGTGTGTGTGTGAGAACGTGTGTTGGGTGGACTCACTCCCAGGGGCTGGGCTGGTATTGGCTGTTGCGGTGGAGAGAGCTACATGAGAGGGGGTAGAGAGAGTGTTTACGTCGTGAAGCTGACTGAGCACGGAGGAGCGTCGTCTCACCGCGCCCTGAAACGAACCGCTCCGCTTGAACGTGCTCACTACCTCCATCTGCAGGACAGAGACAAAACAGCAGCACTCAGTCAAGGCAGGAGAGGCCGGTCTGAGCGTGCACGAGCATGCGTGCGTGCGTGCGTGCGTGGTTACTGCTTGCACACTCAGACCAAACCCTCGTAATGAAAAAGTGACAAACAGGCACTTGGGCAGAGCGTCTGGCTCTCTAACGCTGTCCTGTTAGCGGCTCGTCCTTCATGTCCGGCCACATTTTCCTCACACAAAGTGCGAGAACCGATCACTTAAGGTCACCGAGGTCGTCAACAGGCCGCCGCCTCAGCATCAGAGAGAGACGGCAAACACACACGAGCTGCTGCTGCAGCACCAGACGCGAGCAGCTGCTTTTATCAGCTTTCAGGATTTACATTTCAAACATCGCAGCTTCCAAACGCAGCATTGGAGAGAGAGAGAGAGAGAGAGGGAGGGAGAGAGAGAGAGAGAGAGAGAGAGAGAGAGGGGGAGAGAGAGAGCAGGAGAGAGAGAGAGAGAGAGGGAGGGAGAGGGGGAGAGAGAGAGCAGGAGAGAGAGAGAGAGAGAGAGGGGGAGAGAGAGAGCAGGAGAGAGAGAGGGGGAGGGGCAGGGAGAGGAGAGGGCAGGAAGAGAGAGAGGGAGGGAGGGAGGCAGAGGGGGGGGAGGGGGCAGGAGAGGGGCGAGAGAGAGGCAGAGAGAGAGAAAGAGGCGGAAGGAGAGCCATGAGCTGTGTTGGAAGAATCTTTGTAATAAAGCCTTGGTCTGGTCAGAAAATACCTTTAGACAGGATGAGGAAACCACTTGTGACTTTTGAAGAAGACAATCAGTGTTTATTCAGATGTCATCAAAGTCTGTCCCTTCTTTCCAAAAGTCTGTTTTTAGTATGTAAAGATCATGAGGATTAGGCTGCAGCAGTTTATTAAAACAATCTGACACTGAAGACACAAAATATTAGTTTGCTTTGCTTTTAACTCTTGAATAATATTATTATTGTGTGCAGCTCCACCTACTGCACCTGCGTCTGGATGCGGTTGAGGCCTCCTGAACCAGAGGATCTGCCCATGGCGCAGCTCCCTCTCCGCTGATCAATCTCCTCCTCATCCTCTGCTAGCTCCTCCCCTTCCTCCTCCCCAGCCTCCAAGCCAAGCCCCGCCTCCTTCAGACAAGGTAGACGCTCTGTCGGCACCGTGGCGATCACCTACCCTTTGGGGTAATGTGGGTGATGCAGAAATGTTGCTTCGATTTCTGAGTGTGGGCCTTGACCGCCAGCCGCCTGACCCAGAGGCAGCCTCTCGGCGCCCACAAACAGACACCAGAGCCACTGCTCCCACGTTGAGGGGCACAGCTGAAGGTTTCCCCCACTGCCTGATCTGATCTGCAACCTGAAACCACATGACCTGAGCTTCAGCGCCTGGGCCAGGACCAGGACCAGGGGCCAGGGGCCAGGAGGACCAGGGCCAGGACAGGACCAGAACCGGGGCCAGGACCAGGGCCAGGACATGGACCAGGACATGGACCAGGGCCAGGACCAGGACCAGGACCAGGACCAGGGCCAGGGCCAGGGCCAGGACCAGGGCCAGGACCAGGCCAGGACCAGGACCGGGACCAGGACCGGGACAGGACATGGACCAGGACATGGACCAGGACCGGGGCCAGGACAGGAGCCAGGGAGCCAGAGACCAGGACCAGGACATGGACCAGGGGCCAGGGGCCGGGACCAGGACATGGACCAGGACCCGGGGGCCAGGGACAGGAGCCAGGACCAGAGACCAGGACCGGGACATGGACCAGGACCCGGGGGCCAGGACCAGGAGCCAGGGACCCAGGGCCAGGACCAGGACATGGACCGGGGCCAGGACCAGGACCAGGACGGGGCCAGGGGGCCAGGACCAGGACCAGGACCAGGACCAGGGGCCAGGGGCCAGGACCCAGGGTTCAGGACATGGACCAGGGAGACCCAGGACCAGGACCAGGACCAGGACCAGGACCAGGACCAGGACCAGGGCCAGGGCCAGGACCAGGACATGGACCAGGGCCAGGGCCAGGGCCAGGGCCAGGACCAGACAGGGCCAGAGACCAGGACCAGAGACCAGGGCCAGGGCCAGGACCAGGACCAGGGGCAGAGGGGCAGGACCAGGGCCAGGACCAGGGAGACAGGGAGACGGGAGGGCCAGGACATGGACGGGACCAGGGGGCCAGGGGCCAGGACCAGGACCAGGGGCAGGGATGGGACCAGGGGCCAGGACCAGGACATGGACCAGGGGCCAGGACCAGGGGCCAGAGACCCAGGGACAGGACATGGACCGGGACCAGGGCCAGGGCCAGGGCCGGGGCCAGGACCAGGACCTGCACACTGATGCTGTGAAAACTAATCCAGATGTGGAGCTAATCCAGTGGAAGCAGCGCCGTTAAGCGTGGTGAGTCCGTCTCATCAAGCTTCTAACCTGGCGCTGCAGGCCAAGTTATGGTTTCTTTTCTGCCTGCTTCTAAATACACTGTCGCATCGTTTGCCGTGACCTTACGGCCCGTCTGACCTACGGCGAAAGGTTCCGGGGCGATGGAGCAAGATCGGGTTGGCGAATATTCCGCCGAAAGCGTTTCTCTCCGTGGATCTTGCGGCGTTGATCTGGATTAATACATCAGGAACTGAAAGGTGTTGAATGATGGTGTAGTGCTCCAGATGGAGGCGAGTGCAGCGGAGCGTTGCGGCCGCTGTCGATGTTAAACATGCGCTCACCTGCAGGGAGAGGAGGAAGAGGAGGGAGAGGAGGTGAAGGGGCCCTGCTAACAGCTCTACTGGGACATGGTCTGCTTACGCTGGTTGCTACATTTACAGCGTTCGCTTGTGCACACGAGCGTTTGTTACCGATGAAGAGCAGCGTGAATGATGACCAGCTGGTACACTCCGTGGCGAGATGTTCTTCATCATAGTGAGATGAGTGGATTGTTCCTGCCGTGGGGTTTTGCGCCTTGGCGCGCCTCAGTGGGGTTCCGTGGCCAGGGCCAGCAAGCGGCAGTGTCCTGATGAGGTTGACCCAGAAACATCTGGGCCCGGCCTTCAGAGGAGAGTCCTGCAGCCTTGCCCTTTACTACTGCCTGCGCACACACACACACACACACACACACACACACACACACACACACACACACACACACACACACACACCTGGAATGTGCAGCTCTTCCATAAACAACTTGTTGACATGAGCGCAGGTCTCATCAGTGAGTGGGCGATCGCATCGGCGTTGACATTAGCCAAGCTAATTTCTCCACCTCGCTGCTGGTAACCGCGGCAACGAGAGCTGCGTTTGCGCCGTGCTAGGGCTGGGGACACTACACAGCTAACAGATAAGAACCAAGCTAACAAACTCTGTTCCACCCGTTTGGCTGGAATATCTGCGGTGACGTTGGCGCTGGTGTGAAAGTGCAGACTGGCCAGGCGAGCGTGTGGCGTCCCCGGGCGACATCTGTGTGTCGTCCCGATGCAGAAATGCCCGTGTAATCAAGCAGCCGCGTGTGTGTATTCTTGGTGCTACCTGGAGTGATGCAGGCGGTGAAGGCCACGATGACAGCCACGACGTTGACGGTCAGCTGGAACTGCAGGAACTTGGAGATGCTGTCGTAGACGTTCCGGCCCCACATCACCGCCTTGACGATGCTGCTGAAGTTGTCGTCCGTCAGGATGATGTCAGACGCCTCTTTGGCCACGTCTGTCCCCGCGATACCCTGACAGAGATTGAGCGAGGAGGACCGCGTGACATGAGTCATGGCTGGAAACAAGCCGCTCTCCATTTCAGCCGGTTGCGTCTTCAGAACAAAGACTTTACAAATGTGTTTTATAAGAGATTAGAGGGTGTTGTTCAGTGGGCAAGTTGTCCTGGGTGTCCTTGTGTCCCTTGTGTCCTTGTGTCCTGGTGTCCTTGTCAGAAGAACTAAAACCTCAACACTTCTTTTCAGAATTCCAAAAATACAGCGGTCCCTCGCGAGGGTTACCTTCTGAAGACCACCCGCAATCAACGAAATCCGCGAAACAGTGACCTTCAAATCCCTCCTTGCACTCTTTATAAACCGTTCCCAAACTGTCACTAAAAGCGGTAATATCGGCAGCGATGCGTGGAAGTTCATTCCAGCGGCCTGTCGGGAGCCGCACAGAAATGAAAAACCTGCGTAATTATAACAAC
>CM027090.1:93412-248412 GCA_015343265.1 Pao palembangensis | reverse complement strand
GTGAGGAGCCTCGCAGCAAACTCGCATCGCAGGAGGAAAAACTAACAAGTTATGGCATGTGTGCAAGTCTCATGAATAATGGATCAGCTCCAGTAAATGACTGTCTGCCTGATCACAGAAGCAGCTGCACCAACAGGAAGACTGCGCAGCGCTCACTTTGATAACAGAATGAGGACAACAGGCCGTCGCAACGTTTCTCCTCTTTTTCCCGCTAATTTGCAGCTGTCCCTTAAAGCCGAGCCTTTTAATCACGTCAACACGCGACTCCCCTGCAGGGCGGAGCCAGACTGGAAATAAGACCTGCTTTCAGGAAGGTTCTCACAAGAATCTGTGAAAATTATAAGATGATTTTCTCCCTCTGAATTCCAACAGACAAAAAACTGAAGAAAGAAGTCAGAATCTTCCAAACTGACGCTGGGTTCGACTCCACCACCACCACCACGCACACCTCCTTCACACACCACTGCTGCTGCTATTAATGTACCAAACATGCATAAATCAAAGGAGATAAACGTCCCACAGCAAGAATGCCAATCTCAGGTTCATCACTACCACTCCCTTTACAGACTTTTATAAATCTCATTTCATTTTGGAGTTTAGTTGAGTCAGAACTTATTTAGATAACTGCTTCAGGACTGTTTCTGTGTTAGCGGTGTGTGAGCAGTCAGCAGCAGACTAATGCTTCACACCCCCAACAACACTCGAGACTCCGTCCGCCTGGCTTGCTCTCCTCAATAATTCAATCTGCAGTCACTGCCTCCCTCCCTCTCTCACACACACACACACACACACACACACACACACACACGGATGGAGAGAGGTTGGGATTGGAGGCAGGAATCATGAGAAAGTAAAAACAGCAAGACAGTAAAAGAGGGCGCAAGAATGGAGTCCAGAGCAACAACGATGGGGAGGGGGCGGGGCTTCAGAATGTGACATCATGATGAAGGAAGACAGGTATGACAGAGGGATGACAGAGGGATGACAGAGGGATGAGAGGATGCGGGCTAAATTATGAATGAGGCTAAACTGCTGTTTCCTGTTGAAGCTCTTATCTGAAATTATTGAGACATAAAACTGTGCGTGCGCGCGCACCCACACACACACGTGTTTGCATCTCCTTTCTGTTGGTATTTTTGCTCTTGACTACTTCTTCCTCATCCTTCTGCTCACTTCTGTTCTTTCTTCTCGGCTCTCTGAACTCTTTGAGGTCCTCTGGATTCATTCTGAGCTTTGAGAAGTATTTTTGTCACTTTTTGTTAGAAGGTTGCTGCCCGTCACTGAAACTTTTAAAGGTTTCCAAACAACCTTGGCCATGAGGAGGCGTGAGGCTGGATTTGGGGACGGTCTCGGTTCGTGGCACTGGTCCATTAAAACTGCAGCTCATCGTCTAAACACCAATTTCCGCACGTTCACTGTAACGTTTGCACAAACCTTTCTTCTCTTTCACATCTTCCTCCATGTCTCCAGCACCCAGCAGGGTGAAGATGATGCCAGTCTGTGAGTTGACGCCCACGGCTGTGACCAGCATCCTGCCCGAGCCCTCCATCACGTGGGTACCTAAAGATCCAAACAGGGAGTTTATCTGGGAGACCGGAGCGGTGCCTTCACGGGTCACACATAAGAACCAAAGCAGAATCCTCATCAGAGGCTCGTATGTTCCTGTCCCAGGTCCCTGACTGACCCTGATCAGGAAAAGATGGTAGAGTCCAGATAAATCCCTGGCCTAGCGTTTAGCTCTAATATTCACTGTCCCGCGCTGTTTCTGCCTCTCGCCCGCTAGCTGGTTGACACACCTGAGAGCAGCATCGGGTCCTTATCCACAGACTTGCGGACATGGTCGGACTCTCCCGTCAGAGAGCTTTCGTCTATCTTCAGGTCGTTGCCTTGGACCAAGATCCCATCAGTTGGCAGCAGATCCCCTTCACACAGAGAAGCAGAGCGTTGCCTCCCCAGACATCCCAGAAGCAGGAAGTGACGGCCAGCTGTCTTGTCTTACCGTATTTGACCTGGGCCAAGTCCCCCACCACCATGTCAGCCACAGGAATCTGGATGACATTTCCTTTGCGCACCACCGTGAACTTTTGCTCTTGTTCAATCCGACTCTGCAGACCTCGGAACTGCTTCTCTTTGGACCAGTCGTTGAACGCCGTCACCAAGACAACGCAGACCACGGACAGCAGGATGGCCGCTCCCTCGATCCAGCCGGTGTCCCCCTCGCTTTCGTCCTCTGCACCCCCCGACACGTGTCCACACACTGGAGGGGTGATGAGTGTTACAGAATCCAATTACCGCTTGATGCTATTTCATTTTTAGACTCCCTGTTCTTGTTTTGATGGTTGTTAACAGCGTCAACCCTCCTCCACGCCTCCTCCTCCCATCCTCACCTTCGCTGTCCTTATCAGGCGGCTGGTAAAAGGAGAGACCGAGGGAGATGATGGCGGCCGCCTCCAGGATGATGAGCGTGACGTCCTGCAAGGCCTCCCACACCAGCTCCAGGAAGGTCTTGGGCTTCTTCGGAGGGATGAAGTTTTTTCCAAACCTTTGGCAGCGTTGCTCCAGGTCTGCTGGGTCGCCGCTCAGACCTGCGCCGGAGGGGAACATTGTGTTATCTCAGCACTGAAAAAAATGACCTACTGACCTGTAGAATCTGAAATATAATCATGCCGTATCAAGACAATCATGATCATATACTATACTTCATATTCACAGTCACAGCCAATCAAACTGGATGTAATCACAACTTCAAATTCAGAATTTTATTGTGCGTTTAGTATCTGTGCTTTTAACCACTGACAGAGAATCACTGGGCCCAACCAAAGGCCACAAACTTTATTTGCTAACTCAGACTCTCCTGTGTCTTATTTACGGCCTCACCCTACTCTCCCCTTCAACCTCACCGTCAGTGATTCTGTTTCCATGGTGACCAGAATGTCAGATCCAGGGTTCTTCCTGTGTCTTAACAGGTTTCTGCCCAGCAACAGGTGATGTCACTGC
The DNA here is from genome assembly GCA_015343265.1 of Pao palembangensis. Taxonomy (NCBI): domain Eukaryota; kingdom Metazoa; phylum Chordata; class Actinopteri; order Tetraodontiformes; family Tetraodontidae; genus Pao; species Pao palembangensis. Next base: position 245,415 of record CM027090.1, on the reverse strand, counting down.
TCTGCGTTAGGTTTGGAGCAGAGCTTTATTTTATGATTGGTTTTTGAGGAGGAGTGGGTGGTGTGGGTGGTGTGTGTGTGTGTGTGTGTGTGTGTGAGATCATTTGTATGCTGTGGCTGGCCATGTCTGTGGTTTTGTCCAGTGAGTTCACAACAGTGGTGCTCGCAGTGTCGCCACTAGCAAATACGATGCTCAACAGGCCAAACAAGAAAGAGAGAGAGAGAGACAACAGGTGACCTCATGCTGAGTCATTGATGCAACCTGTATCTACCCTTCCATCCATCTCTCCATTCTTCCTCATCTTCCTCTCATCTACTCTCCTCTTTTTGCCTCCTTTTCTCAAGCTCTCCTTGATGTGTCCTTGACAATGCGGCAAGCTGCTCTGGCGTTCCCTCCTCACCCGTCACCCCCCGCCGTAGACACGGACGCGCTCTCTCCATTTTTCACTCCCTCACTCCATCATTCTCTTTTCCACTATTTAACCTCCTCATCCTTTCTGTCTCCTCGGTGTGGACATCACAGTTTCATACTGCAGCTTTGGCATCTGTGTTTGGATGTGAGCATACATGAGAGAGAGAGAGAGCGAGAGAGAGAGAGAGAGAGAGAGAGAGAGAGCGAGCGAGCCTGCGCGCTGACTGTTGCAGATCTCTCGTGTGTATCATATTTCAGATGATGCTCAGCATCAGCCTCATCATAATGTATACTTGTTTGGCACATTTGCTCTGACATTGTGTGTTTGTGTGTTGCTGAGTCAGGATTTCTGTTGCTCTGAGTGTTTCTCCGTCATTATTTCCAGTCATCTATCTCATCCGTCTGCTCGTCTTCCATCTCAGAGTAGTGACTTTTTCCTTTTTTTTTAACTGAATCACAATGAAGAGAAAAAGCAGCTTTTCAGTGACCGTAAAGACCAACAAGGAGGTGGTAAATGCATTAGCAGCGTGCTGGGGACGCGTCCAGATAGCTGGAATCACCGTGACAGAGACCTCTTGGACTCAAGGACAGCAATCATGTCCTGCCTGGAAATGTTGAAGAAACCTTATCTTTGTTGATGTCATGATGTCCCTGCTTTGGGGGCACAGAACAGTTCCGGTGGGGGGGCTCATGGGGACAGTACAGTCCACAAACAGCCATCGACACGCTTGGGCTTCACTTCACTGCCATCTTTTGCTCTCGTGCCGACTTTCCCAGCCAACTTCTCTTCTGCTGTTGGGTTGCTAGGTTACAAAGCTGAAGGAGTGGGTGTCGCGTGGTACCACACCCCTGTTAGAACCAACAAGTGTGTTCGCACGGACACACATGCTACAAACACAGAACACCAGGACGTACGCTCATCAGGACTGCTGCGTGTGTGTGCGCGTGTGTGTGTTCCTGATGCACGTTCCCGTAAATCACAGGTCAAAGTTCAGGGCCACTGTGACCTTGGGTGGACTCTGCTCGGATCCATCCCTCCTCCATGAATAATGCCCTCATTCGTCTCTTTTCTGTTTGCTCATCCTTCCAGTCAGCCACACGTGTTACTCTTACAGCCTGGTGCTGATTATTGATGACGGAACAAACTCATCAACCGTGTGACTTTAACATCTGTCGCTATGGTAACGTCAGCGCTCACCGTCAGTAGGGCTGGACTGAAGTCTCTGGCAGAGGCCCTCCGTGTCTCCGTAGCTGTCCTGGATCTTCTGCAGGGCGTCGGCCCCTCGGAGCTCCATCAGCTCCCTCAGCTCTTTCACCGTGACCTGAAAGTCTCCTCCAGCCTGGCCGCCATCCGCCCGACCTCCTCTGCTCCCAGCTCGAGTCACTTTGGGGTAAAACTCTACTGCGCTGTTAGCCATTTCGCCCATTGTGGCGGTGGTTGACATCTCAGGAAGCTTCTTTTCTGGCTGTTGTCAGTCTGTTTGTTGGGCTGCTGGAGGGCTGCCCATGTGCTCCAAGGCTCGTTTTCTTTCTTAACTTAAATTTGATTTATGGGGAGTTGTGTTATCTCCTCACTATCTCCACCCAGACTCCGCTTAGCTTTGAAAGGTCAAACAGGAGGAGGAAGGTCGAGGACGACGAGCAGGGCGGCTTCAGAAGGTCCAAACAAATCCAGCTTTTCTTTGAGGTTGTCTCCTCTGAAACTCCACTGCTCTGTTCCTCCTGTCTGTCCTCCTCCCTCCAGGATCACAGCCAGTCCATGGATGGATGGACAGACGGGATGAAAGGTTTACAGACACAGATGAAGCGCCGATGGACGTCGGGCCGAGGGGCGAGCAGGACACAGGCAGCGTGTAAATGTGGGGAGTGGGTCCGGCTCAAGGGGAGCTACTGCTGAAGCACCAGGACCTGAGGGAGAGAGGAACGGGTAACATCAGCGCTCGCAGTCATCACAAGGAGGATCGATGATAGAGCGATAAACAGCAAACACACAAGAGCCAACGAGCGAGCATCGCCGCCATCGCGCTCTTCCGCCTCCCATGTGGAGCCACGCTTGTTCAGTCCAGTCCCTAAAGGACGAGTCTGGAATTGGGAAAGGGAACATTTCACATTTCACAAACGGAAGTTTTCACAGATGATTAATGAGTCAAAGGAAGCGTCACCAGGTAACTGACGGTTACCTGGTTACCGGTGAGAACCTGCAAATGTGTGGAAAAAAGACCCCAGCATGATGCTAACCAGTCCACTTATCCCCTCTGTCCCAGTATAACCAGTCCATTTATCCCAGATAGATAGATAGATTCCTTTCCTCCTCCCTCCTCTCCTGGAGCTGCAGACCTTCCCTCTTGCTCTCCTCCTCTCCATCCCTCCATCCGGAGCGTGTGATGACTGAGTCACGCCGCTCTGCCTGTGAAACTCCCTCCAGTTATGACTTTCACTGATCAGATCAATAAACGCCAATAAACTCGATCATGGGTTTAATTCAGACTCAGGACTGATAACCGGGCAGGAGCCAACAGTTACAGTCCATTTTAATTTGACAGTTTTGATTTTATTTCAGCCTCAGATCAATGATGTCATGGTTGATAACGGACGAGCCGGCGAAGCCTCGGTTATAATTGTTTATCTCGGTTTTCCTGTTACAGTTGTTTTGTCTGTTTTGGGTTTACCAGGATAGATTTTCCTGTTTTTTCCTTCCTTTCTGCACTCATGTTTCATTTATACAACAGAATAATGAATGTGAGTTTTTAAGTATGTTTCTTTCATCCCCATCCCAGTGTCTCGTAGGTTGTAATATTTTAATTTTGCCTCGTCTCTCTCCTCGTCTGTCTGCTTCCTGCTAATGCGATCATTTATTTACTTGGCCAGTTGCACATTTTCTCTGCAGCCCGCTCTCTTACGCACGCATTCTGTCTGATTTTGTAACACTCACACAAGGAAAAACTCGTGTTCAGCCTCCAAACTGCTGCAGTGGCAGAAACCTCAATCTGACCGCATCTTCCTGCTCGTCTCCCAGCTTCGGTGCGTACACGAGAGCGCATGTGAGCGTGCATTACATAAATTGAGGGGGAGGAGCTTTGTTACTCTGTTAGTTACGCCTTCCTGACCCTCACAAATGTACGGAAACACGCAAAGATGCTAACGTGTCAGCCGGTCGTGGCAGGATGAAGAATCAGCCTGAATGATTCCTTCAAGGTTCTGGTCTAACTAAACATCAGAGAGAACCTTCAGAAGAGCACATCCAACCAGTGGAACTAACCAGTGGAAACAACCAGTGGAACCAATCACTAGAACCAACCACTGGAACCAACCAGTGGAACCAACCAGTGGAACCAACCAGTGGAACCAACCAGTGGAAGTAACCAGTGGAAGTAACCACTGGAACCAACCAGTGAAACTAACCACTGGAAGTAAACACTGGAACCAACCACTGGAACCAACCACTGGAAACAACCACTGGAACCAATCACTAAAACCAACCACTGGAACCAACCAGTGGAACTAACCAGTGGAACCAACCAGTGGAAACAACCACTGGAACCAACCAGTGGAAACAACCAGTGGAAACAACCAGTGGAACCAACCAGTGGAACCAACCACTGGAACTAATCACAGGAACTAACTAGTGAAACCAACCACTGGAAGTAACCACTGGAACCAACCAGTGAAACTAACCACTGGAAGTAAACACTGGAACCAACCAGTGAAACTAACCACTGGAAGTAAACACTGGAACCAACCACTAAAACCAACCACTGGAACCAATCACTAAAACCAACCACTGGAACCAACCAGTGGAACTAACCAGTGGAAACAACCAGTGGAAACAACCACTGGAACTAACTGGTGGAACTAATCACAGGAACTAACCAGTGAAACTAACCAGTGAAACTAACCACTGGAACCAACCAGTGAAACTAACCACTGGAAGTAACCACTGGAACCAACCAGTGGAAACAACCACTGGAACCAATCACTGGAACCAACCACTGGAACCAACCAGTGGAAACAATCACTAGAACCAGCCAGTGGAAACGACCAGTGGAACTAACTGGTGGAACTAATCACAGGAACCAACCAGTGAAACTAACCACTGGAACTAACCACTGGAACCAACCAGTGAAACTAACCACTGGAACCAATCACTAGAACCAACCACTGGAACCAACCAGTGGAAACAACCAGTGGAAACAACCACTGGAACTAACCACTGGAACGAACCTGGGCCGCTATCAGGACTGGGAACGGCAGACTTGGCCCACTAACAGAAAGCTCAAATACAGTTTGTGATATTACTTTCTGATGAATAAAGAGCTGATCTAACAGCCGCACACACACACACACACACACACACACACCTGCCAGTATAAAACATTCCACCAATCACAGCAGCCCTCCACCAAACCTGAGGTTCTACACCCAACTAGGAATAAATGAAGCGATGGTGGAACACAAACACAGAAGCCGTGGAAAAGCATCATAAAGACACAGACCCCTCGATCCAATGACTGCTGTAATTCCTCATTCTAAACAAGACTGGAAAGGATCCTGATGCCTTTTGAGGTGGAAAAAATCTGTAAGGATTCAAAACAAAATGAAGCAGCTGAACTCCAGTTTGATATCAAAAATGTCCCCAAACTTAAAACATCTAAATAAAGATGACAGAGCATCAAAAATCACAGATTAGAAACCAGAAAGCAAAGTTTCAAGAGCTCCCCATGAAAGCTGAGTGAGGCTTTCTGGTCATCTACATGTTTGTTTTCCCGCTGACTTAAATATGAAGACGGTTCAAATGATTAAGAAGCTCAATTCATCAAATAAATTCAGTAAAAGTGAACTGACTGATTCCACCTTGAGTGAAATGGAAATATTTAACGTTCCTACGCAAAAGTGATAGTTTGTGTGGTGACATTCCGTCACCATCAGTGCTGTCAGGTGATGAGTTCCAGAGGTGGTGGGTGGAATTAAGGATTTGACTCATGCCCACACACGCGCACACACACACACAGTCCCATGTCTCCCACAGGACTGCCCACTCCACCCAGCTCCCAGCCCGGACGCGTCCACGCAACAGCGTGATTCCACACGAAACGACCTTTGCTGGTCACCTTCAGACGTGCCCCAGCTCCACAGTCCCCACCAGCACCCGCACCACGCAGCAGCATGAGCGGGACAAGGTTCAGTAGCCAGGAGACAGACACCACCAGGAGAAGCGCTGCGGTGCGGCACTGTTCCCGTGTCCCCCCGCAAGGTTACCGGCCCGGCCCGCTCACACCCGCCTCCGCGGTGCCTTTGACCGGAGACCGGAGCAGACACCCCCGCAACGAGCAACGCGCTGCATGTGCGACAGGACAAGTGATGCGGGGCGGACCTGGTCCACGGCAGACCCGCATCCACTGGCACGCATGAGATGGATGCATGTATACCATTAGCGCGCACGCACACGCATGAACACTGATAATGTCATAGCGCCGCTCGTCAGTGTATTATGGTCTGCCCTGCTGCTCACAGCTGAGCACGGCCTGTGAAGAAGCCCCCAGGCCTGCTTTCACCTCCCCAAAGTCCGTCAAAAACATCACGACCTGCGATTAAAACCTCAAAACGGCGCCCGGGGTAAATAAGAGTCACGCACTGATGCACGCACGCACGCACGGGCTCACTGACTTACCGTGCAGGCCGAGCTCAAGGACATCAGCATCAGAGCGCGGGCGGGGAGGCAGAATCCCCGCTAATCTGCGTGTGCGTGGAGAGGAGAGTGTCCCAAACCCGATGAGAGGATACAGAAGGGGGGTGGGAGGGGGCGGCGGGCCGGGGCTGCGGCAGAGGCAGCCTGGAGTCCGAGCAGCCGAGGGATGAAGACACGACGACGGTGCTGAGGAATATTCCGCTCCGCGCGGTCACCTGACGGCTGCTCGGCGGAGTTCTGCGGCTGGAAGAGAGGGAGGGAGGGGGGGAGAGAGAGGGAGGAGAGAGAGCGACAGAGACAGAGGGAAGCAGAGAGAGGATGAGCCGGCTTTAAACACCTCCGTGCTGAGGAGGAGGGGGGAGGAGGGGGAGCCAAGCCCGGTAACTGGACCCGGTTCGGTTCAGTGTGAGGGTCACTATGAGCGACAGGCAAGAAAAAAGGAAAAGAGACGCTGTGGAGGGAGGAGAGGCTCATGCGGCATCTTTGGAGGAGGAGGAGGAGGAGGAGGAGCTCGGTCGCAGCATCCGCGGGAGGACAGAGGTAAGGGGGGGGGTCTTTACGTCATCCCCACCTATTTGGTGGCGTGATGACGACCTGACACGTGTGTTGGACAAACATCATCAATCAGTAACTGCAACAAACTCAAGATTTGCTTTAAAGTCAAAGATGCTTTAAGAATTTTAAAGTCAATAAGAAATCCTGCTGATTTAGCGCATTTGGATTTAGTTCTGGATAGTAACAAGGATCAGCAGGTGAACGGGTTTATTGTTGCTTGAGTTTGACACACGCTGAGCTCCTCCACCTTCCTGACATGGAAGAAGTCTGGACGTCCAACCAAACCGGCCTGGGTCCGAGAAGGTCCAGAAGATCAAGATCACAGCAGCACCAAGCAGAGCTGAGAGTCCAGACAGAAGCGTCTGCTCAGGGAAAGACGCCTGAAAGCACCTGAAGGACTCAGCCTGGGACAAACAAGGCAGGGTCCTCCAGGGTTGTGGTCACGCTGGTCACGTTCAGTCATGCACCTGTGAGGAGCAGGAGGAGGAGCAGGAGGAGGAGCAGGAGGAGGAGGAGTGGAAACGAGAACAGAATTTTCACAATTTCACTTCACTGAAATCTTTCTGGTCTTTTCTTCCAGCCTCTGTTGCTTTCATCCCTTTCTTCCACGGGAGGCATCATCGCGTGCATCTCTGCAGCATCACGTGACGTTCAGCGTTTCCCTTCCCGACACATTCTCTCCTTCATTCTCCTCCGTCACTCCTTTCTTCCCCTCCTCCTCCCTCGTGCAGCTGCTGGGGGGAAATCTGGCTGCCTTTTCTTCTCAGCTCTTTTCTGCTTTATTCCCGTCTTCCTTCCCTCCACCTTCATCTCTAGTTCTGGTCTTCAGATTTCCAACTTGGCGCTCTGCTTTGGGACTGGCAGATTTATCGCTCTGATTCCAGAACTCTGAAGTGTGATTACAGAATCCTGAGATTAATCTGACACGCCCGATTTTAACGCTGTGAATCTAGATTCGAAACATCAGTTGGTGGATTTATCAACTTCCTGTTTCTGGAATTTAACATTATTTGAGAGTTTACTTGGACAGACTCAGTGACGTGAAACCATGACGATCAGCAAAGGCGACTTCCTGTTGCTTTTAGCTCTGATGGCGCCTGACCGCCGTATAAAAGTGGGATAGTAACATCTTGAGCTGTAATCTGGGTTTAATCATGACTCACTTTCACCGTCACTGCTGCTTCACGTCTTGTGGTCCCATCAGGCCAGCGCCAGCGAAGCCCGATCCTGAACGCCCCAGTGACTTCAAACGGTCTATTTTCAGAATTATAAGAAAACAAAAAAACTTGGATGAGAATTTTTTAAATATGGTAACAATTTATGACATTTGACCTCAATTCAGATTTCTTTTCCACAATATTCCACCAGCACTCATTTGCAGCCGTCTCTGGGTTCCCTCTCCTCTTTCCTGATCCTTTCCTTTTCTCCTCCTCCCTCGTTCTTCCTAATGTTATATTAATAATGGAGATGATGCATGTTCAGCCTGAGTCCATGAATTAAACATCAGCTGGGAAGCAGCACTGACGGAAGGAGGGAAAAGAAAGATGAGAGGAGAGAGGGATGAAGTTCAGGAGCGGATTTCATGGACGCGTCAGACTTCTGCAGCACACTGGGATCACCTCGCTGCTGCACGCTTCCATCTGCTGACACATCACTTCAGCCACGACTCTGAGCTTCAGGGGAAGTCAGAAGGTCAGACACATGGCCGGGCGCATGTGTGTGTGTGTGTGTGAGAGAGAGAGAGATGTGCACGTGTTTGCAGTGCAGTGACACTTTTTGGATGTTAATGTTACATCGGTGCAGCAGCCTCGCTGAGTGCCCTTGAACCGATAAAAGCTCTGCAGCCTTCAGCCACAGACCTATTAGATCCAGACCAGGCTGAGGTTCTAAACCTGTGTGTGTGTGTGTGTGTGTGTTTGAGAACATGATTGATCCAACGTCACACTACTCACATATCCGCTGTGGTTTTCTCCATCCAGCTGAAGTGTGCTGCAGCAGAAACTGGAGTCAGATCAGCCTTGAAAGTCCAACTGTCTGGATTTAACGAGGATTAAAGTTGACGTAAATCCAAGAGACCCACGTGAATCCTGCATGACTCTACGATTTCATCCAGGAACAAAAAGTTTCTGTGAATTCCACCAATCACAGCAGCAGTGTCAACGCTTCCTTTGTTGGTCTCATCTTCATGAAAACACACACACACACCAGTAAAGGTCCATTCAATCTGTACCGATATCTGTACCCCCCCGCAGCTGGAGCTCACCTGCTACATCAGTAATTCATCTTGTCAGGAAGCAGAAGGCTCCAGATGTTGTCTCTCTGCTCAGGCAGCAGCTGGAATTTTACCTTTATTGTGATTGATTATACGTATAAGATCCTCTGTGTAAATGGTAAAATACTGAGAATACAACAAAAGTGATTACAGACAATCAGTAACACGATTTAGTCAAAGCATTTTCTAAAAGTATTTGAATCAAAAATTCATTGACTGTGTGTGTGTGTGTGTGTGCACACTTCTTCTCTGGGAGAATATCTAATAATAACATCCTCTGATTCATCTATAAATACAGATCTTCTGATCTTCTCTTTTCTTTCTGCCTTCTTTCTTGATGAGCTCCGGCGACACCTCAGACCTGCGCCGGGTCAGCACCAGCACCAGGAGCCTGAACCTCTGCAGGATGGAGGTTTCTGGACTGGCTTGTTAACTGCTAAGTTTCATGCCCTTTAACTCGAATATAAGGTTTTTATATTCCCATAAAGATTTCCACATTACTGGTAAAAACCCAGTTTAGGAAATGAAATGATCAGATTTGCACTGAATTCCTTTTCCCTTGTTTTGTGAACTTACATAAATGTTTAGAGGTGCGTAAACAGAGATGATGGAGGTTGGTTGGATTGTTTCATAAGGCCACTGAGCAAATCAATGTTCTTACACTTCAAATTAAATTCTACACAACTGCAAAGGTAATCTCGTAAACATCAAGCACACATTTTGACTAAGCATTATGATATTAATGAAAGGAAGCCTAAACATTAATAACTATTATCCTAACGCATTGAAATAAATATCTCAATCATCATGCAGGTTTCTATACTTGCTACTGGTGACTTGTTAAAAGAAACACAGTTGATGTGGGAAAAAGGTCTGATGCTGAGGAGCCTTCGGGGAAAACTGGGAAGTTTCTGAAAAACCTGATTTTCCAGACTGAAAACCATCAGAAAACGGGAAATGTCTCCTCTGGTGGTGGTGGTCAGTACTGCACGCGCGTCTATCTTGAGTCCGTGTGTTGGAACGTCTCCTCTGTCCTTCAGACACACTTGGCCTCCATGTCATAGAGATGAAGAAGGTCTGAGAGCACTGCCTCAATGTCTGATTTGGTAATGTCCTCACAGAGCATCTATCCATATAAAAAAAAAACACCTTTAGACCAGGTTAGCAGCTCACAGCCATCTTCTCTCACCAATAAGTCATCAAATTCTGTATGAACAGAGCAGGTTAAGGAAAAATTATCACCTCGAATTATGACATAAAGCTTCAGTTCATGTAGTGTAAAATGGTGAGACGACACCACTGTCTGATTAGGTGTGACCCAAAGTATGTCTGACATTTTTTAATGTAATGATGCAGAAGCGGGTTTTGGATAAATTACAATAATTGGACAGTCCTGAACTCTTCCATCACTTGATCAGCACAGTCGAGCCGTTTAAGCTGTGTTCCAGTTTGACAGTGATAATACCGAGTACAAATACACACCTGCCACCACTCTTTTTCCCCTACAGGCAGCTCCACACCGTAGCTGTTCAGTGCCAGGTAGAGTGCTGCTATGGCGATGTGTTGGGGTGTATGACGGATACACATGATTCCGTGGTAACAGTCCCTCAGCAAAGCCCAGGAAGTTTCTGCCACAGGGGTTCGCGACCAAGCGTGGCGGTTTACGAGTGACCTGACTGACGTCAGGTAGTGAAGCAAATACTGGAGGAACAGACGCAGGCTGGATGATTACACACTTAAAATAAAGGTGCCGTGTGGAACCACAGAGAATTCCTCAGGGAGGTGGACTCACGCGCACCAGCGCACAAACCTTGTGAGGGTGTTCAAAGGAAACATAGAAGTTGAGCTGCCGCAGGATGAGTAGCTCACACTGCACCACACTGTCCCTTAGATCCCAGAATTCCTTGTCACATTCTAGAGGAGCGCTGCCGCTGTTGAAATACCTGCAGAGGAGCAGAGGAAGGGGATGTGGCAGGAGCTCCATGGAGCTACGTGGCAAACGGCTCACTTTGGCTGCCTTACCTGTGGCTTACGTTGATAATATCACGAGTCCTGATGTGTTGCTCCTCTATCTTTCCAGCCAGGTACAAACAGCTCATGGCCACCAAGTAGGGTTCATACGCCTTCAGGCTGACGTGCTCGAAGAACCGGTGGTAAAGCACACAAGCTGTGGCCACAGGAACAGAGCGCATGCCCAGCTTCACTCCTGAGAAGAAACACTCGTTGTAAAAACATATTTAAAATGAAAATAAATGTAATGACAACTTGTGTGAGTTTCTCTTGGAGATTAATAAAGTATCTATCTAACTTAAGGGCTGATGATGTAGTGAAGTACTTAAACTCTTCAAGAACGAGAAGCTCCGTGGTACCTGTCTCCATCATGAAGCGACACACGCGGAAATGTGTTTTTATGTCTCCAGCAGCATCAGGTTCCGAATCACCGTCAGAATCTTTCTGCGGTCCAGCGTCGATGGCGTTGAAACGAGAAGACGGACCCTCCATGGTTCACGTACACAGGACAAGCTAGGTGCTGGCTAACAGCTAGCAGCAAACAGAGAGCTAAGGAGACCCTAAATCAACTACACACTACGAGGAATTGCATCCGGAGACGTAACTCTAAGAAGCGGCGGAGTTCATTTGTGTTCTCGGATAAAGCTTCAGGCAGACGCGCTGAAATTTACACGACAACAGGTGGCGAATAAGCTTTATGGTCGCAGCAGATACCGGAAGATAAACAGACAGACTTCCGGCGACCATTAACGTTCCTTCACGGCCGGTGTAGCTACCAAATCTGTCCGGACTGCCAGAATAGTCGGACAAATTTGGTACCTACAACGGTTTCCCTAAATAAAATTTGAAACGAATACGTACAGTATTTACATACGTACTGTATATTCCCTTTTTAATAATTACAAAATTAGTTTCTTACAAGTTCGAAGGCACACGATATTCCGCCTGTCTGTCCACCTTCCATCAGCCCCACCATCACCATTTGTCTATTATTGATTACAAATATTTATAAAATATTAGAAAAAGCTAGTTTTCTTGGCTGCGAGTGCGAAGTGATTGTGCTCTTAGAAAGTTTTGTCGCCGTGGGGAAGTCACAGCCGCGTCCTCCCGACCGTGGCGCACATCTAGGTGTGTTTCATGAGTGTCTGACGCACGATGCGGGAGTAGTTTTGTTGTAAACCTGTGTGCAGAACCCAGATGCTGCATGTGTGCATGCTGTTAGAGCAGCAAAAAGTATAAAAATGAAAGGATCAAAGGAGCTTTGATCAAAGGCAACATACATTGTTAAAACTATATTACGTTGTGTTAGAGCGGCCCTCTAAACTACTGGTATCTGTTAACGTCAACCACAGTCGGAAACTGGAGAAGGAAAATCCAAACTACGATAAAACTGTTGTAGTGACATTGGCTGTCACATTTAAAGCAACTGAACTCTTCTTACTGACGTGTCCGGAGCAGCGCCCCAAACCCCTGCCCATCAGACGTTGAAGGACACGTAAATGTCATCCAACTACTCAGCAAACCAGGTAATAAATGTCTAAACCTGATCACATTAACGAGTCTGATGACCTCCGGACACAATTTGCCTGATTTGTCGTAACCTCTGAAGCATATTTCATCGCCGCTTGTGGATGTGTTGTTGTTTTGCTGATTCCTTTCATTGTTGTGATCTGAAAACCTTTCTGGTTTTTAATTCAAGTCCACACTTTGATCCTCAGTTTGAAGGTGCTTTCAAGCCTCGGAGGATGCAGCTGTGGACTGTGTCCAAGTCCGACAGCAAGGTGACACACCTGACTCACCTGGATCACTGATGGATGTACATAAACCAGGCACATATCCAACAACAAAGATGAGACGTTACTCAGCTGTATTTGGTGTGTGTGTGTGTGTGTGTGTGTGTGAGTAGAGACCTGCTGCACGGACGGGTCACACCACCTTCATTGCTGATGACAGGGGTCATCTCCTCCCAGGAGCAGAGAAAGTACCAACACCAAACCTCTTTTCTTAAAAGCCCTGGATAAAAGGTCAGATGTGACTTTGCCCCTGTGTGTGTGTTGCTGTAGAAAGATAGCGCATGGCCTGACTTTAAGGGAACCTGGGCTCTACCCAATCGTATCCCAGCCCACCACGTCAACCCGACCAGCCGTTCTGCTCATGGTCTGAAGCAGCTGAGGTCCGGGGGTCTTCAGCCACAGTCTCCCCCACAGACAGACACCAGATGTTCTGATGAGGAGCAGGATGACGGCCAGCCTGAAGACGTTACTGAGACCCAGACAGACACACTGGTAAGTCTGGACATTCTGAAGCTGCTCAAGGCTTCAGGGGACACACACACACACACACACACACACACACACACACACACACACACACACACAACACACACACACACACACACACACACACACACACACACACACACACACACACACACACACACACACACACACACACACACACACACACACACACACACACACACAGCAGCAAATGTCTGAAAATACAGAGACAAAGTTTCCATAACTAAAACGATTCTGTTCAGTCTAGTGAGGATGGAGCTGCAGCTTCTTCACCCCAGCCATAATCTCAGAATCCCCCACTGAGGGGAGAGTCCAGCAGTCTGTTAATGACCCAGCTACAGGAGCGACCCGAGACAGACGAGTGACTGAAGCCGAGTCCTTCAGCTCCTGCAGGAGGAGCCCGCAGCAGCTCCTGCAGGAGGAGCCCGCAGCAGCGCCTGCAGCAGCGCCTGCAGCTACCAAACTCCGCAGCGATGGACGATGGATGCGCAGGACTCGGCGTTCCTTCGGTCCCCGTCACACTCCGGTGACGGGGCAGAAGGCTAGAGCCCAGTTTGTTGCAGCGGTTGCCAAAAAGACAGACTTTCAGGCTCCTTGGCAACAAAAAGACAATTTATTAACAGCAGTTATGTTAGGAGCTCTGGGCGTTCCATGTAAAAAAAAGATTACATTAAATGCAAAGGTGTTGCAAGGAACAGGAAAAGAATACATAAAAGGAGATTAGATTACGCGCGTGTTTTCCCTTTCATGACTGATTTCCTGTGGACCAGCTGACTGATCTGTCTGTTGTAACAGGCGGTCAGTTGTCTGCCTGTCAACAGCTCGTGCTTCCAGACCGGATCTCCGGGCTCGGCAGAGTCAGGTGATCAAACGCGCGTACACACAGGAACGCCCACAGTTTTCCCGCCAGGCTGCAGCAGCGTCAGGTGGATCACAGCCTCCGCCTCCTGAACTTCAGCGAGTTCTGACCCGGATCTTTCTGACGATGAGCCAGTCGTGCTGGTCCGCAGTCACCCGTACGCGCAGACAGGAAGAGGCGGAGCCGTACTCTTTGTCCACCTGGTTCATCTCGAACCTGCCGTTTTTGAACGCCCCGACAGGCTGGAACTCTGCACAGCTCCTGCCCCTGGGCGTGGTAACCACGCCTCGGCCTATCTCCACCTGACCCGACTCCAGCAGGTCTCGGCCCTCCATCCCCGTTTCTATGACAATGCTAGTGAAGACTGCGGGGGCGGCGAGGACCGCAGTCAGGGTGTTGCCCTTTTTAATGGAATGTGACCAGAAGAATTCCCCTGCATTATTCCAGGCCAGCCTGGGCACGTTGTCCTGGTAGACGGTCATATCAGTGAAAACATCGGCATTAGGATTGGGGTTGGCGTCCTCCTGAAAGTTCTTGTCCTTTAAAGGATTCTGATTTCCTTCGAAGGAAGAGAAGGTCCCCATGTGTTGGAACAGTGACGGTTTGAAGATGATCGTTTCCTTCTGAGTCAGCAGCTCCCGGAAGTGAGACATCAACCAATCACAGGGCATTTCCTGGTAGAACAGGAAGAGGAAGCGTGCCAGAAGAGGCGCGTCGCCCGATTTGTAGAGTTTCCCAATGTAGCCAAGAACGGAGAACTCGATGACGGTCCAGGGGGTCTTCTTTGCCTCTTGTTCCTCAGTCGTCCTCCTGATGTGGGTAAAGAAGTTGGTTGTGCAGGAGACGTCATCCTCCAGCTGGAGGTAGTAATGGCTGAGCCCAGCGCTGTAGTTAATCAGGAAGGAGTAGTCCACGTTCTGCTTGGAGCGGAAAGTCACCCTGTTTGGAGGATCGTTGTAGTTTCTCTTCAGACCTGCAGGGGAGCCAGAAAGACTCGGATCAACATCACAGCACTGACGAGCGCACGTCTGAGGGAGCAACCTGGATTAGCACCTTGAAGAGGAGGGTAGAAGTCCTGAGCGACATGCAGCACCACCAGGTGGCCGTCTTCCAGCTCAGAGGGAAATCTGCTTTGGATCTCCGTCACTGTAGCGTTTCTCCAGCTGGCATCAAAGTCTGCCAGCAGCAGGACCACCACCATGGAGGCGCGCTCTTCAGGAGAAGACTGGGACATGATGGACTGCAGGGTGGACAACAGGTACCTCCCCTTGATCCTCCTCACTGATGAGATCCCAACAGCCAGATATCCTGCAAACGGCGGAGAGGTGAAGCGTCTGCGTCTGCGCTGGTGTTCAGCTGCGTTCACGCCAGAGACCCAACCGCAGACCAGTCCCCTCCCCTTTACCTCCAGTGACTTTTCTGACTAGAGACTCTCAACGAAAAAGAATTCAGCAGAAATCTTTGAGCTGTGGAATCATAAATACATTTAAGAATAAAACTATTAAAAAGAGGACTAAAATCCATGAAGAGAAAGGAATTGTTTATAATCTGAGTATGAATGGCCAGCAGGGGGCGGCATACATTTTCATCATGGGTGCTGCTGCAAACAGGAAGCAAAACATTAACATTTTACTATTATTATTGTTTTTATGATGATTATTGGTCCCTCCCTCATCTCAGCCCAGAAACATTTGTCACTCACTCTTTTCAGTAGGCGGAGTTCCAGCAAGCAGCTGATAGGACACATTCAGAGGCAGGAAGTTCTTCGCATCAACCCAGGACTGCTGGCTGACCACCTTGGCTGGTCCCAGATTTAGCTTTGGGTGAACTCTCTCTGAAGAGCCCACCAAGGCCTGCAAGGCAAGCATCATTGGACTGGATTGGACTGGATTGGACTGGATTGGACTGGATTGAAAGCCTTTATTGTCATTGCACAAGTTAGAAAAAAAAACAAAACAGGTACAACGAGATTGCAGAGAGCCTTCCTTGAAGGTGCGTGTAATAGGATGGATAAATAGAAAATAGAAAAGTTGTTGGACTGCTCAGATGTTTATCCGGACTGACTTCTACTCGCGTTGGCGCCTGAGGCAGCTGCTTTCAGACCTCCAGCTCCTCAAACCTGCATGAACTTTTCATCAAAATGACTATCTTGGCTTTTCTCTCAGTGCCTCCATATAGGGGATAAATAAAACCTTATCTCATTCACTTTTACACATTTTAAAAGGAAATGTCTACAGGAACCTGCCGGTTCCTGGGGAGTGGATCTGCTTTAACCTGCGTGTGTGCTGGTTTCTGAGTAAACAAGCTTTTATCTTTGGACCCGTTTAGATTACTAAATTAAATGCAATTAAATGAGCTAAATTGGTTAAAACCTTTAATACAGTAGCTTTTTTTTATTTTCATTGCATCACCTGAACACATGGCTAAAATATCCACAACTGTCACGTTTGTCAT
This sequence comes from Pao palembangensis, assembly GCA_015343265.1. NCBI lineage: Eukaryota > Metazoa > Chordata > Actinopteri > Tetraodontiformes > Tetraodontidae > Pao > Pao palembangensis. The sequence goes on along the minus strand of CM027090.1, from coordinate 228,868 downwards.
ATCACTTTCTATTAACGTGTTAAGGTAAATCTTTGTGGCCATAGCTTTTTTTTTTTTTTTTTTTTTTTTTTTAACAGACTCAAGATTTTTAAATTTGAAGTTAAATCAGACATTTCTGGTCTGTGCTGCAGCTATTGTGACACCTCAACTGTGCAGGTGGCTTTTGTTGCTCTGCTGTTGGATAAAATACACAAACATAACTTGTTAAAGTAGTTAAAAGTATTAGTGTGTGTGTGTGTGTGAGACTCACCTCATTGGTATTATCTGAAGGGACAAGGAAGTAAATCCCTCCAAAGACAAGCACAAGGGCCAAAATAATCATCTTCTTTATAAAACGCATTTTTCTACACCCCCCCCCGCCACACACACACACACACACACACACACACACACACACACACACAAAAGAATGAAAGTCAGTCGTTTCTGGGCGTGATTCACTTGACTACACACAGTAAATGTTTAAACAATCAGAACAGGTTCTACCAACATGTATAGATACTACAGACGTTCCGTGTTGTTGACCTACAGGTTTAAACTGGATTATGGAAGATGTAAGATTACTGCTCTCATCCGGATAATGATTTATTTCCTGATCAACTGAAACACACACACACACACACACACACAGCTTACATTGATTGTGCGTTAGCTCCTCCACCCTGCAGGCTGTTGGCTCAGAAAGATGTTTCTGTCCGGCTCCAGTCGGGCTGCTGCTGCGGTTAAAAAACAAAAAGGACGAGTTAGACCTCCGGAGTAACAGAACCTGAGCCCTGATCCTCATGACGGAGCGGTTCAACGCCTCGGAGCAAACAGTCAAAGTTCCCAAGGATGCCACATACGCAGACCCAGAGAAGGTCGGCGACCTCCAGGATGTTTCTTTAAGACGTCCCACCAACATCCATCTCACCTCCAACTGCTACACTCCGTTCTCCACCTGTTCCTGCCTGCTTGCACTCTTCTTCGCCTCTTTTTCCTGCACAGCACTTTTTGAATTTTATTTTTTCACAACTACGACTTTGAAGAAGAAAACTGAGACAGTCGCTGCGGAGCGGAGCAGGAAGCAGCTTCACGGCCTCCATCTGTCCATCCGCCTGGAGGAACGTTCAAAGAATCCAAGCAGGCAGGAAGAACCAGTTTTCACAGCTCATATATCAGGTGAAACATCTCATTCTGCTGGTTAATGCAAATCTGTACGTCAGCAACGATGCCGACTTCATCTGGTCTGGAACTACTAAAAAATCTAATCAAATCTGCTCCAACCAGCGAGACGGGTTCTTCAGGTGCTGCTCATTTACATGATCATGATGGTTCCTGTCAACAAGCAGCTGATTACCAGTGAACTTTAAAACTCCCGAGTTAAGCAAGGAAAGAGAAGCACTCTGGAGAAGATCCAGCTGGATCAGTTCTTCTCCATCATCCACTGAAGCAGAGACGTTCAGGTCCAGGAGGGACAAGATGAAGCTGTTTAATCAAAGCAATAAAAGGTGCCGAAGGAAGAGAAGAGCCTCAGTGTGTTGTGTTGTTTGTTTGTGTTGTTTGTTCCCGTCTAGCCTCACTGGAAGCGTGGATCCTGTTAATGATGTTGAGAACCTCTGAAAGAAGAACTGCTTCCACTGTCAGCTTCAGATTCAACACGAATCAACGAAACCAGCAACCATCCAACATCACCGGGCGGTGGTCGTTGAGGGGGTGAAACCAGGATGTGAAGCATCAGCTGACGGGTGGAGCCAAACTTAACATAAACGAGTCCGTGTTTAGAAGTCAGACCTCCACAAACGCATGACTGAAAGTCCACCTACCTGCTCCGCTTTCTTTCCAGGGATGTTGGAGGTCCAGAGGTCCGCACCGTCTTCCTTGGCGTTTCCGCGCGACATCGCCCTTTATTCCGCATCACGTGACCGCGGCTCAGGTAAAACATTACAGGAAGCAAACGCTGAAAGGTTGCAAAGGTTGCTCCGCACCCAGGGTTTTGGTGGGCATCAGGATCGTGTTAGTACATGTTCAGCAAACGCAGGGAAGACAGCTGCAGCTGTCGGTGTAATTACACCTGCCCCGCGTGGGTGATGAGGATTTACCTGAGCTTCCGTGCAAACAACACAAACCTGTTCAGGTGAAACACATCCAGCTGGCGGCTCCGCCCACCTGCGCTCATCAAGCACACCGAGGGAAAATGTCACAACTCACCACCAAAGAAGCAAGAAACAAAAGCGTCTTTTTAGCTCAGCTTTTAATCTGTGTGACACACACACACACACACACACACACACACACACACACACACATACACAGGTACAACCACGGCTTGCTACTCTCCCTGCGAGGACACCGTCTGCAGGACGGAGGTCAGAATGGACAAAAAGCCCTTCAGAGCTTCATCATCTCGCGGCTGCTGCCTCAGAGTCACTCGAACGTCTTCCTCGCCTTCACGCCGGCCGTCCTCTGGCGTGCCGCTGGGGCGGCTCTCTCCAGGCCACAGCAGCTCTCCCAGGACCAGCGTGCTGCGCGAGTGCGGCCGCTGCGTGTGTGTGTACAGGTACACCCTCCAGGGGAGTGTGTGTGGGGGTGTGAAGGCCAGCATCTGGATGTTGAGCAGCTGCAGGGCTGCCTGCAGCTTGTGCGGCGAGCGCTGAGGCGGCGTGGAGCTGCGGATCAGCTCCTCCAGGCAGGCGGGATCCTCGCCGGGTTCCTCGCCGCTCCTCTCAGCACCTAGCAACAGAGCAGCAAAGGCGTGACCTTCCTGCACACCAGCAACAACAGATCCCAGGCTGCAACCTTACCGTGGGCAGCAGGGAGACGCTGCAGCCGCAGCCACGTGCGCTCAAACTCCTCGGGGGTGAGGGGGGGCGAGGAGGCCAGCCTGAGGGCGGGTCCCTCGCTGGGAGGCTGGAGGTCGGCTGGAGCGGCCCCCAGCAGAGGAGCCGCCTCACCTGGCTGACCCGTCTGACCCGAGGAAAGCGAGTGTGGGAGGTGGCTGCTGGCCTTGGGGTCAGAGGTCACATGCTGAGGCTTTTCTCTGCTAGCTGGCTCCGCCTCATCCGCCCCGTCCTGCCTCAGAGGCTCCAGAGTGTTGAAATAAGGCGCCCAGTGGCTGACGGGCGCTGTAGGGCGGCCAATCAGAACCCCCAGCGAGGGGTCTGACCTTCGACCCAGGAGGATCTTCCTCGTCTCGTCTATCCCACAGTGCAACAGGCGGTAGTAGAGACGCGCCTGATCGCGAACACACATGTCAGTCTCCTCCTCTGCAAGATAAAGGAGGCTTATTGTTGTATCTCACACACACACACACACACACACACCTATGCAGTAGTGCAGCAGCCTTCCGAGCATGTCTTGCATCTCCGCAGGCCGGCACAGGAACAGCCTGGTGGCGGCTGTCAGCAGCTCCATTCTGACCCCCGCAGACGCTTCGCTCCTCACGCCGTCGATGAAGAGCTCCAGCGTGTACGGAGCGCTGGGGAGCTGCTCGCCGTACACGCCCAGCAGCCACAGCAAGGCCTGCCTGCCCTGCGGAGCAGAAGTATTCTCAGGGTCTGCCCAAACAACACGCTGCCATGGCAACCGCTGCACCGTGGCCAGCTGGACGTCCCGCCGAGCTGCTCCAGGATCTCCGCCCTGTGCTGGGGTCAGTGTCATCCTCTCGCCTTCGCCATGGAGACGAGCACCGCTGGTGGTGGAGGGGTCAGAGGTGAGCACCAAGCAAAGGAAACCCCCGTCCACCCGGACAAACGGCTCTGTCCATCAGGTGGCGCCGTGCTCCAGGTAAAACGGTGCCCCCTCAGCTAGATCTGGCTGGCTCCAGAGAACCCGTATGGCAGTGCTGGGTCCTGCAGGATCAGGATCAACCAGTGCTGGAGCTCCTCAGGGAGTACTGTCTGGACCTCCACAGTATCCTTTACCCCAACCTCACCACGGGGCTGTCAAGATCTTTGTTCAAGCAGGATTTTCTGGTGTTGTGTGTCAGGAAAACCAGACAGGAGCTTCAGGAGCCTAAAGGGCCTAAAGCCCTCTCCTCTAGTCATCTGAAGGAGACAGCAGGCTAAAAGGAGACCGTTCAGGCCAGGAAGGGCCAGATCTGAGCAGAGGTGGAGCTTCTGTTGTTCCTCCTTGAAAGCGGAGGCTGAAATCATGCCTGAGACCATAACTGGCACCAGTGGTTGTCAAATTACCTGGCTGTCCTGCAGAACCTCCTCGCAGCCGTCCAGAGCCAAGCACACCGTGTGACTGTTCTGAGGACACACCCACACCAGGTCCCGCATGGTCTGCACCACAGCTGGGGGCGGAGACACAGCAAGAGTCAGGCTCTCCTGGTCACGCTGGGCGACCACGTGAGCCTGACGGCCTTTACCAGAGGTGATGTGCTCCTGTTTCAGAGCGAGCAGCCCAGTGAGGATCTCCAGACAGCGGTCGCTGTAGCTCCGCCCAACACGACCTGCACGCCAGCGTGAACAAGTGAGAGTCCCCACAAAGACAGATGAAGCGATGTGTGTGTGTGTGTGTACCTATAGCAGAGATTGCAGCCTGGGCCGTCTCCGTGTTGACGTCGGTGCAATACCCGCTCAGCTCGTCCAGGATCAAGGCCACGTTGTCATCGTTGACCAGCTCCACCAGCACCTGAACACATCACAGCTTCACTGGGTTAAGCCCAGGTTTCCACCGGAGGCGTCTGGACGGAGGAGAACGCCGCAACAAGCTAGCACAATCCAGCACGTGGGGACAGGAAGTCAGGTGCGAAGAGAAAATAAAACATCTGACCAGGAAACGGTCAAAATAAAAGCTCCCGTATTTAGAGCCATCTTTTTCAATATTACCACTTTGTAGTGTTTAAAGGAGCCACAGAAGAAGACGCTCTTTGTTTGTAGAGGAGGAAAATCTCCCCTTTCTTCAGATCTTGGTGACTCCACCATGGGGAATTCTGTTAATGTTTCCTAAAATGTGTAATAGATGGATTATTTCTGGTAAATTCTGGTTATTTACGTTATTTAATATATTCGTAGATCTGCTGCAAACACTAAGTTAACTGGTGATGTTGTTTCACACACCCACAAACGAGATAAAACGGCCCAAGAAAAAGATGATTCACACATGGAATAACGTAAAAAAGATGATTCACACATGTAATAACGTAAAAAAGATGATTCACACGTGGACTAACGTAAAAAAGATGATTCACACATGGAATAACGTAAAAAAGATGATTCACATGTAATAACGTAAAAAAGAGGATTCACACATCTAATAATGTAAAAAAGATGATTTACACACGTAATAACGTAAAAAACATCGCTCTAAATACGGGAGCTTTTACTTTGACAAATTCCTGGATGTTTTATTTTATCTTTGCACCCGACTTCCTGTGCCACACGCGATGTCTTGTGTAGATTGTTGCGGCGTGCTCCGTCCATCCGTCCAAAATAGAAGTCATGCGGATTTTTGCAGAGGGCGACAGAAGCCTCCAGCCCTGCTGTGGGCGGAGCCTCCAGCCAGTGGAAACTGATGCACTGATCAGGACGGACGGATGGAGAGGCACCGCATCCGTGGAAACAGGGGGCAAGAACTGGGACTTGTGCTCAGCCCCAACCAGGAATCACCTGCATCTTCCTCTGCTTCATGTAGGCCGGTTCAGCGTAGCCGCAGAAGAAGCGTTTGTAGTGCGCCCCCATCAGGCCAGGTAGAGACCGCAGCAGCAGCTGGACAAAGTAATAAAATAAATATATTAAAGAGCCTTTATATGAGACAAAAACATTCCTGGAATGTGTGTGTTCATGTTCAATAAGCAGGAATGCGTTTTTATTTGTTATTGTTTGCTCTGTTCCTGTGAAACAGTAGATGCTGAATGAGTCTGGATGATTCTGCTGACCTGAATGTGGCAGAGGGCAGAGAAGCGCATCTCTCTGGACACGCTCCCACAGGCAGCCAGCAGCGGCCCACGCGCTCGCTCCAGAGCTGCCACACAGACAGGAAGTAGACCTGAGCAGAGGCTGAGGAAAAGGCTGAGGGTGGCGGCCATGACCATGGGCTGATGGCTGACCAGCGACGCGTCCAGCAGGGACAAGATGTCAAAGAGTTCGTTCTCTGACTGTGGACGGTAACGCTGGAGGACCCTCAGCACCTCACACTGGCCCCAGACATCCGTCTCCTTCAGCCTGGGAGCATCCAGCAGGACAGATTTTCACATTTGTGGGTTCAGACTGGACGCTTCAGCGACTGCTGCTGCTCCCGACAGCCATTCGCCTCATCAGCCACACCAACCTGTTGAGGAGGTGATGTGCAATTGGTTTATTAATGGCGACTCCTCCCTCCTCCTTCAGGATCTCCTCCAGTGCTCGGAGGCAGTTCACCATCACCACGGGGTCGGGGTCCCTCAGCAGGCTGTACAGCTCGTTCACCACCGTGGCGTCTGGATCAATAGCATGGAAAAACCGTGGGGACTAAAAACTCTAAACAACAAAACTATGGAAATGTGATGAATCTGATAGAGGACAAAGGGTTTTTTTAATTTTTTTCAGTGGAAACACAAACATTCCTCCTACCGATCTCAGAGTTTGGTTGTAGATTGTGAAGTTTTGCCCAACCGAGCACAGCGACTCGTCGAACACAAGCCGCTCGGTCTCTCAGACCTGCTGTCAGCGGCTTCTCCACATACTCCACCAGGCTGGGTAACCTGGGACACACACACACACACACACACACACACACTCCAGCTACTCCAGCAGTAACAGGCACCGTGAGGGTGTGCACACAGATGGAGGTGAGCAGCAGCCACACCTGAGGTTGCTCATGTTCCTCAGGGCCAGGCTGCGGACCATCGGGTTGGGATCCTGGCAGTCCTTCCTCAGGGTGTTGATGACCAGCAGGGACAGCTCTGGATTTAAGGTCGCGTAGGAACAAAGGAAGACATAGACCAGCTTTTTCTGAACAATGTCCACTGTGGCGCAGGCTTTCACCATCTCAGTGAAGAGGCCCGACACATCGACGCCCTGGGACATCGATCTGAAAACAAAAGATGGAGGATGAGGGAGAGGCTGGTGGAAACTGCAGATTGGGACATTAATAACATGCAGCCAGAGGACATACTTATATGTGCTGTGAATATTTGCAGAGGGATACACCTCATCAGCATGACTATGAAACTATTTTATAATTTAAATGAAGTTTGTATACCAACCTATCTACAAAATCGTGTTAAAAATAACCCATATATATATATATCCAAAATTGACAGAAATTCCATGTGATTTATGGAATGACAATATTTCCAGAAAGATAACTTGACTTTAGAAATAATACTACATTACGTTGTACACTTACTGTAAACAGGTAGAAGTCCTTCACAGGACTTTTACTTGTACAGTTTGGGTGAACACAACCGCTGTAGCACATTTTACACTTGTGCGTTATAAACAAGCCACTAACAGTCCGGATACTTGATAAATCACATAAAGAGGAATTAAAATGTTATTTTGTGAAGCGTTGGTCAGCTGTTAACTGTGTTGGAGACCTGATGACTTTGAGGACAGTGTTTCTGTATCTCAGCTGGTCAGACTGGACATTGGGGTTGGACAGGGCTCTCCTCAGCTCCCTCACGGTGTCTTCACTGCCCAGATAAGGCATGACGTCCGCACACGGTCCCGGCCTTCTGACCGAGCTGGAAAACACACGAACGGGACACTGATATGAACATGTAAGACATTAAATTTCTCCAATAAACGACGATACAAAGAATTTATAGGCAACACGATAAACTTACCAACAATTACATGCAGTCGGTAGCAAGCATGTCTCAAAGATGAATTCTGTCTAAAACTTTTGTCACTGATCCATAAATTCAACCACTATCGGGACTCAAGTATTGACTTCGGTGGATACTTCCGCATTTCTTCTTCTGCATATTCCCTCATTTCCTTTCGCCTATACTGCGACCTGGCGGTGATAGTTGACATTACATGATACCTTCAGTTAGTTTTTCATCCTTGTTGACGGCTCAAAAGTTAACTGTTCATTTGTATTTTTAAACTAAATGTCAATATAAGAATATTAAGTAAAACCGTCTGAAACTTCATAATTTCCTGTATATCTAGAGCATTTGTGACTAAATAACAGTAAATGCATTAAAAATTTTGCACTTGAGTTTGAGAAATCAATTGCAAATTACAAGAAAATAATCATTAACAATTTTTCCTGGAGTTCAAGTTGACTGAGCAGCATTGACTGTAGTTCTTATAAACAGTTCAATATTTACACTCCAACAGGAAACGGGATGTTTCTTGCGACGTAGAAACCAGTTCCAACACCAACACTGTGACTTCATGAATTGATTTTATTGTAAACAGCAGTAAATCTACAAACAGTCAGCTGTGGATCCCCAACATCGCAAGTCCCGCCATGACCCGAAGGCACACATCCGCTCTGCCCGACCCCGACAGCTGGGGTTTGCAGACAGAGCATCATTAGAGGAAGCAAGGGAGACTGGATGCTGGACAGAAAGACAACTGACAAAAGGGTGTTTCTGGACACCGCCCTGCCCGTAGACAGGAAGCTGCTCAAGCCTTCCTGTGACCCAGGAGGGGGCGGAGCCTGAAACCAGGACTGATTTTCTTTCATTAGGGTGGGATGTTGGTTGTATTACCCCCCAAAAGTGTTTGACAGAACAGCCAAATCTGTCCCAACACAGAAAGATTTGGAATGTTTCCTCAATAATTATCGTTTTTGGCATTTTCATAATTTATTCGGTTACTCATTTAAACAACTAGACAAATTCCTTCACTGACACACACACACACACACACACACACTATGTTAAATTGGGACTGGGGGCAGGGCTGTTCTCCTGATTGCTAACTTGACTCCCTCGTGGTGGGACCTCAATGATGCGAGGTTTGTCAATGATGCGAGCACGTCGGTCGCCCTTCTCCACAATTCCAATGATCCAGGCTCCGCCCGCTGACCCCTGACCTCCAGCGCTGGGGCTCTTCATCTCTGCACAGAACTTGGCGGCCTGCTCTCGGGGCAGACTCACCAGCAGTCCACCTGAGAGATGAGATGATGATGGGAGAACCAGGTCAACCAGGGTCCGGACTGACATCTTTTAATCATCTCATCTGTGTCAGATTTCCTACCGGATGTCTCAGCCGACGTGCCCTGAAGCAGGTTGAACAAGTTCCCGCAGGCTTTACTGACGGCGGCCATCTTGGCTATGATTGGCAGGTTATGGATGACAAAAGCCACGTCGCTGCATTGCTGCTTCGCCAGGTTGTTGGCGTGACCGAGCAAGCCGAAACCCGTCACATCCGTGGCCGCGTGGGCCTGGTACTTGTGCATTAGTGCGGCCGCTGAAGACACACACATAAGTGTTCAGCATCTGTTCCATTTCCCATCATCACCAGTGACTGTAGCAGGAAGTGTTGTACCTGTGCGATTTAGTGTTGCCATTGAGAACATGGCTTCCTGATAGGCCTCTTTCACTTCCTCTTTGGTGATGACCAGTTTGATCTTGTTCCAACGTTCAGACTGGTGTGATATCAAAATGTACACAACATTTAGAGGTAATTAGTGACAAAAATAGATCAAATATGATAAACTTCTGTGTTTAAAACGGTGCATTTTGAAATGAACCATTTTACAGGCGGTTAGCACTTTCAAAATAAAAGATTCTAAGAACAATGACGATAAATGTCAGCAGATACTGACATAAACAAGCAGCCACTGACCTGATCGAGCCATTGGTGAGCATTGACAGCAACCCGCGTCCCCAGGGGTTTCGTCAGGACCAGGACGTCTCCCGGGACGGCACCGTCTGGCCTGGAAGAATATAAAAGTGTGAAGGGAAGAAGATTCAATCTTTTATGTTTATTATGAAATGAAAATGAAAAACATTCACTTTTTCCAGTTAAAATACTGCCACCTAGCGGTGAGGAAGATGTGCAACGCTCTGATGAATAATGGCGGCTACAGGGGCCACCGGTTTCCACTCACTCACATGATGAACTCGTTAGGCTGGCAGACAACCGACGCCACACCCCCGATAATAATCCAGGGGTTGATGACTGTCTGGCCTCCTGTAACAGAAGTTCCTCCCTCCTCTGCTGCGTCACGAAACCCACGAATCATCAGCGGCATGACACGCTCGCGGTCCTGCGATACGCACACGCAGACGATGAGTAAACATGGTTGGACAGTGTGTGTTTACGTCCACAACGTGATCTGCTGACTCTACCTTCTCATTCATCTTCTGGCTGACGCTCAGCAGCATCAGCATGTTGTCACACTCTGTGATGCCCATGGCGTAGAGATCGCTGAGCACGTTAGCACACGCTATCCTGCCCTGTGCCAAAAAAGGACATTCATGTTGAAACCACCGATACAGCCATTATTATTCTTCTATTATTCACTCGTTATACCGCCGTCCTCTCACATGTCCCCACCAAGAAAATATACATTTATTTTTAATGAGTGCAGAACATCAGTGAGTGACATCACCATGGTAACCATGTTTATTCTCCCCCCCAACCAGGTGTGAATGGATCTGACCACAGGTGTGTTTAAACCAGCTCACCATCATATAGGGGTCCTCCACCAGAGGGTAGAAGAAGTCTGTGGTCTGGACTAATGACAGGCCACCATGTCTCAGTGGAATCACGCACGAGTCCATCCCCACACCTGGAAACAGCACACTGGTTATACTGGGACACAGAGGAGAAACGGACTGGGACAGGTACTTTATCCACCTCTGCTCGACACTCTGTGGTGGAACTGGAGCCTCAGATCTTCTATAACTTCAACCGATTAAAGCTTCAAGGCTCCTCTGCAGAAAGACATGTTTGACGAGGAGTCTGAACTTTGGCCGGAAACGACCGATTTTTTTGCTGACTCACACCTGCAGCCTGATTGTAGCCACAGAACCAGACCGTCTCTCGGGCGCAGTTATTGATCGCTGATCGATATCGCTAATTTAGAGAACATAAAACATTAAAGCAAAGGCGGCGTTGATTGTTTGCTGTAAAAAATCAGTTGTTACAGGCTATTGAACGTATATTAGGTTTAACGGACATTATCTGTCACTTGAGCTGCCATATGACTTCATGCATGTTAGCGCTTAGCTAGCTAGCTAGTGGGCGTTAAAAGGCTAGAAGGGATGTTATTTAACGTGAATGCGAACTGAGCTAACTTTTAATTAACTCTCACCGAGACGAGGACCGGGCAACTGCTGGACGAATTCCGACACTTCGTCTCCGGCCTTCCCGGTCCCATCGGCCTGGTCTGCCTCCAGTCCCGACAGGAGTTTGAGCAGAACCTCCTGCGGGACTTTGCAGCCTCATCCTTTCAGGTCCGAAAAAGCTGTGAGGCGGAAGCCGCGATCCAAGCCGTGTTCCTCGGGTTTAAAATGCGTGTATCCCGATAAAAAGCCAGCGTCAGATCCCACAGCCTCTGCCGGGGGAGGCGGGGATGTGGAGCCCGACATGACTGTCGTTCAAATGCACAATGGCAACGGCAATCACGGGCGCCGACAAATGGAACTAGTGTGAGTCCGGAACGTTGCGTGAAGCCGGAAACTACACGGCGTGAAACTAGTATGGCTTCCTGTTGGAGCCTTCGACTTATAAATATTAAAGGGTAGAGATATCCAGTAATCTATGCGCTAATGTGCTATAAACGATGCAAATCTAAGGAAAACGAACCTCCATAATTGAAACAGAGAAAATTATGTTAAAAGGAGGAATCGTCTTGACAAATACAACAAGGGTCTCTTATTTGAAAAGATTGATGAATAACTTCCTGTATGTTTTACTTGGCGCTTTACAAAAGTTAAAGCGACAAACGTACGTACGTACGTAAAAGAACCCATGAGTTCATTATTAAACACTCATCGTGTCGTCTGTTTTCAAACGTTTTGACTTGCTGAGGAACATCATTTTAATATTCATTCAAGTTTCTGATAGTAATGAACTATTAGGTTTGCACAAAATATCAAAAATACACATAAAAAATATAGATGTTTACCATTTCTGGTCGCTGGTTTTGAAAATGCTGCACATTCAAAACAAAAAAGAAGCAAAAGCTGCCTGATGGGATGGTTTGTTTGAGGGTTGGAACAGAAAAGCCACAGTTGTAGTGTTTTATTTGAAACAGCATCCAAGTGAACTTTACATACATGTTCACCACCCCGTAAACAAAACGTAAATGAAGCTCAGAGATCTGACACGATTCCACGGAGCAAACTAGTCCACGCTGCTGTAAAAACCAGAAGAAACAGAAATGAGTGTCAGAGAAGTGGAAGTCAGTGACGGTTAAAGGCAGAGGGACAGCGACAGGCAGCTCCAGCAGAGGTGGTGATGGAGGAGAGGACCAGGATGCTCTCTCATCAGTGCAGTTCACCTCCCTGCAACTCTAACGTCTTATACACAAAATAGAATTGTAAAGCCAGTGCCATGTCATATTATATCATCTCATGTAGTTATTTAATAATTAGTACAGTATTTACATTAGTTTTATCTAGCATTGTTGTATGTTAACACAATCATCTTATCATTCTATTTACATTATTTATATTCACAAACAAACATTATCTGCAGCGTCCCACTGTTAAACACGCGAGACGTTTCCATGGAAACACTCAGTTAACACTGCCTTGCATATGATTTTGTGCTTTGACAGACATCTGGTCATGTGACTAAACCTGATTATTCCCTTTACTGCAGTTGGTCAGACAAAATAAAAAGAATCTCGAACCCCCCAGACACAGATCACATGATCAGGAGTCCAGCAGTAAACAGTCGTCGTTCTCGCTGGCCGGGAGCATCAGCTGCTGCTCGTAGTACAGACTCTTGGCGTAGTTGATCTCTTGCGAGATTTTGATGGCGAGACTTTCATTCTTCACGTGGACCTGAGGAGAAAACAGTCAAGGAAGTTATCCTAACCTGCTTTAGCAGTGTATTTGTTCCAGTGTTGCCATAGTTACATGGAAAAAATAATCAGACTACTGATTACTCCTCTAAAAAGTAGTTTAGTTACTTTACTGATTAGTTGATTTTAAAAGTAACTAAGTTAGAGTAAAAGACTTAAAAAACAACCAATTTTTTAATCTATTAAACTGTAATGATGGCACAAAACACTGCGCTCACACCATCTGTGCTTCGAAAGAGCACGCTCACGCTAGCTACAGTTTGAAAATATTTTTTTTAAATACAAACTTTATTTTTTTTCCATTACTTTTCTAATACTGCAGAAATGAAGATGATTCGTAATCAGAGACTGGTTTTTAACTATTTTTAATCTATTTTTTTTATCTTTAAATGGTAATAAAACAACCCAAATCACTGATTTGTTCTAGTAACTTGATTATAAATGCAGAATTTTGACATCTCTGAGGATCTGTGCTGGTGTCTCACCATGGGTTTCTGGTGGGAGGGGCCAGGAATGGCCACGCCGCTGCCGCTACTCTCAGCCTTCTTGGTGAGCTGCACATAGACCCTCCCGTGGTCCTTGGAGACCAGGCAGTGGTAGAGGTCATCGTACTTCACCTCCAGGAAGATGGCATCGCGGTCCACGTAGTCCCCTGGCTTCAGGAAGTAGACGGCTACAGAGGAGATGAGGACGCAGTAGCTGTCGATGGGCTCCACGGCGATGAAGCTGGTGAGGATGAACACGGTCAGCTTAGCATGCAGTCAGGGTCAAAGGTCACAGGTGACTCACAACTCAGAGTGGATGTTGTCGGTGAGGTGGAAGAGCTGCTCCTGGCCATCGGCTTGAGCTGCTGAGTAGCGGGGAAGGAGACCCTGAGGTCCTTTACAGCAGCGGGGCTTCCTGACGCGCTGCACGCTGAGCCTGCCGGCACACACGCGTCACAACTCTCCTCAGGAGGGAAAAGTTCTCCAGGAACATCCTGAAGAGCTCACCTGTGATCGCTGACACTGGCCATGTCCCGGACAGTCTGGGCCGTTTCTGAGGCAAAGTCCAGAGCTCCAGCAACGGGTTTGGTCACGGTGCCCACCAGACCTTTACCCAGACCTGAGATGAAGCCGCTGACTCCACCCTCCGTCTTCACCCCCTCTACAGTGGAGGTGATGATGCTGGTCATGCCTCCGATGATACCTGGGGACACCGAGCTTCACGTGAAGTTCACTGGTTCTCTGGGAGTTCTAGAAAACCCTCAGAAGATCCTCTGGCCCAGCGTATTTAGCATTTTACCGTGAGCCAATCCGTGGATCCCAGCCACCAGGTGTTCCCCGCTGGTGGCTCCGTGGTACCGGATGTACTCCCGCTCGCTCTGGTGTCTGTTGTCCATCGTTTTTCCGAGCCCGTCTGACAACGTCCCTGCAAACTGACACATAGGAAGGAGGGAAGGTTCATCCTGCACGTGTACCAGCTAACCGCGGCGCGCGTGCACGTCAGCTGACAGGACGGCGTACCTTCGCTGCAGAGTTGGACACGCCGTGAGTCACACTGCGTATGAGGCCGCCCACGTTGCCGTACTTGATCAGCTCAGACACGCCTTCGCTGACGTCGTTGAGGAGGCCCATGGGGTTTCCCAGGAAGTCCACGGAGCCGAGGATCTGGGCTGCCTGGCTGATCAGCTCCTGCACACAGAACAGGCTGCAGAGCCTCCAGCCGCCACCTTCATCCAGGACACCTTCACCTGAGCTCTGCTCACCTCCCGGAAGTGCTTGAGGATGTCGTTGATGATGATCTCCTGCGTCTCGTAAGGGTGCACCCTGGTGAACGGGTACATGTTGATGACAGCATCTTCAAACCGAATCAGAGGAAATCCCAGGGTTCCCTTCAGGGCCTGAACGCACAAAACACAACATTAAATCTAGGATTCAAAACCCGATTTGTCCTTCAGTTGCGACAGGCTCAGACACTGCGCGGCCTACCTGCTCTTGCTGTAGTTCACACGCTTTAACGTGTTAATCTGTAGCATTAAAAGCAAGTCTCGTTACCTTGAGATCAGGGGGCAGCTTGTGAGAGGTGAAGACGCTCAGCTTGACCTGAGGGAGGCTGATCTTGAGGTTCTCAAAGTAGTATCGCTTGGGAGGTGCTGCATCCTCGTTGGACTTCTCGTGGAGGTTTTCTCCCACCTTCTCCAGCTCTACTTTCATAAAAAGGTTCATTTGCACAGCTGTCCTTCCTGCTCACTCACACCATCACATAAATGCTGACAGCGAGGCGCAGCCAGAGACCCACCAGCTTCTGTCTGTCCGTATCCAAAGAAGCTGAGCAGCTTGAGCAGGAGCTTCTCTTCTATGGTGACTGTGAAGCGTCGCGC
Organism: Pao palembangensis; assembly: GCA_015343265.1. Taxonomy (NCBI): domain Eukaryota; kingdom Metazoa; phylum Chordata; class Actinopteri; order Tetraodontiformes; family Tetraodontidae; genus Pao; species Pao palembangensis. Next base: position 213,603 of record CM027090.1, on the reverse strand, counting down.
TGTCACCATGAGGTGCTGCAAACACGAGGTTGTCCAATCAATATTTAACCTCACACTTCCTGTAGGATGACTCGTTGTTTATGTAGCGTGAAAGGACAGTTGTGTTTCCTGCTGGTGGCTGCAGTCCTCGTGCAAGGCTGACCTTAAAGAGCTCAGTGAGCATGAGCCTGCTGGGAACCTTAACGGCGTTGACCTGCAGGGCGGGGCCACTGTCGCTGACACTGCTCTCAGCAGAGCTGGGCGTCACGCATAAAATCACCGGCTGGGTGGTGCCCAGCAGCTGGTTGTCCACCTACCGGTCACACAGAGACACCACCCGGTTACGAAGTCAAAGGACGGTGTCCAGGTTCTGCTCAACGCTCCGCAGGCAGCACACCTGGATTCTCTGGACGCTCAGCTCCAGCACCTCATGAGCTGCCGTGCGCGTGAAATGAACACGTATACCAAACAGCATCATGAACACAAGCTCCTCGGGAACCTTGTTCACCAGCGAGAGCCCCACGCCTTCCTCCAGATTCACCAACACCTGCAAATCAACACGAGCGCCGCGTCAGACGAGGGCTTATGTCAGAGCTCACTCCGGGGAAACCGAGCGGCGAAGCTGTGGGCCTGACCTCCAGCTCCTGCCCACCGCCTGGCTCCTTCACATTGGCTTCGCTCCTGTCTTGCTCCGTGCTGGGAGAACTCTGGATCATTCTCCTCTGGTAAAAGTCACTTATCTAGAAAAACAGAACAAAAAACAACCACAAGTAACCTGCAACTGTCCTCCGATAGGAAAAGAATCAAAAAAAGCATCTGCACATTCTGAATTCCATATTTTTGTAACTAAACTGGTTTGTTCAAACGTCTAATGAAGGTATGATTTTAATTGATTGATTTTAATCACCTGCAGGACACGAGTGGGTCCATCTGGAAGGACCTGCACAGACAGCACCCCAGAGCCAGGTCTCATCTTCTGGTTGATGAACTGTTGCTCAGGGCCTGGTTCCAGCAGACCAGAATCGGGTCCCAGCACCACCTCTGCTCCATCGTACAGTCCCTCCACACCGCCCTTCACCTGGGCAGACCAGGTCAAAGGTTAGAGAAGAAAACCTTCAGACCAACCTGCTGAACTCTGAGGAGATACAGGTGAACCCACCTGTACCACCAGACGGGGAAGCCCACAGGTTAGCATGCCCGAGCTAAAGTGCCAGGTCTGCGTAGTGCTGCGCCGAGAGTCCGGCCTCCTCAGCTTCAACGGCTCAAAACTGGAAAGAGACAGAACGCATGCAGGGACCATCTCCAGCACCGTGACGTGGGCCCTCAGAGTAAAGACCTGTTGTCAGTAACAGCCGCAAGCCCGGCGATGTCCAGCACCAGAGAAGAGTCCAGCGGACGAGGCTGCGCGGGTTTGTTCTGAGGCGGAGACGAGCCTTCGTGACACAGCATCCCAGAGCCCGTCATCCTCCACAGCTGGGAGCGTTTCCCCGGCTCCTGCACCACAAACACCAGCCAGCAGCTCCACATCAGCCAGTCCGCAGGCTTTCAGGCCAAAGTGCGTTTTCACCTTCAACCTAAGCCAGTGTTTCTCAAACTTTTTCAGACCAAGGACCACTGAACCCATAAACAAACACTCAGGGACCACCTGACTCTAAACAGCCCCCAAAACAAGATGCTAAGTAACGATTGGGTGCTGGTGTGACAGATGCATCAGGAAATTTACAATAAAGTGAATTCTTTAAATCTTGGGCGGTCAAGAAACACCGATTTTACACTGAATTTTAAATATTAAAAGTTAAAATTTGTCACCTCGCGGGCCAGTAGGGGTCGTCCGCGGTCCACTGGTGGCCCGACGACCACTCTTTGAGAAACACTGACCCAAGCTAAGGCTTGTTTCTATGAACCAGAGGTACCTTTTTTTTTAAAATGACCCTCAGAGTTTTGGTGTCCACGTCGAGAACCAGCTCAGCACAGCTCACTAGAGGCTTCTTCCCAACAGGCCTTCTCTCCACAGTCCTGGAAAATAGCCTTTCAGGACTAGAGCACTGGAGGAAAGCAGAGGAAGCGGCAGGTCCATACCCTGAGAAAGTGTGTGTGGCCGCGATGTAGATGAAGTTCTCATAGTAGAGCTTGTTGTATTCTCTGAAGAAGTTCATGTCAGCTGTGACCTCTGACGACCCGGCGCCCTTCGCGGTGAGCGTGAGGTGCGGCGGCAGCGTGGGCTCGTCGCAGGCGTAGTCCAGCACGCAGCCGGCTTTGACCTCAGTGCGCAGCCGCATGTCAGCAACTTCCTGCTGCCAGAACTGGATGGGCACCTGAGGGGTCGAGAACAAACACACAGAAAGAAGCTAAGCAGAAGGTTGCTGGTTTGATCTCTGCACGCCGCGTGTGCACGCAGCCTGTGATCGAGTCCTTCTCAGTTATGTTCTCAGCTATGAACCCAGGACTTTTTCACAGATTCTAATTTAGTTGAGATGAACGTACGTCAGACATGTTGTCGATGCGGAACGGTGGCGGGAGCTGGTCGGCGTCCGTGAAGGAGATCTGGTAGGTGGCTCCTTTCAGGGTGATTTCTGTGCGCAGGAAGAAGCAGTTCCCTAAAGTGTCCCTGTTGAAAACAAACAAACAAACAAACAAACAAAAGTGATGAATGCAGCCATCGGTGTTATCAGAAGACAGCATTTGAACCCTGCCCTGCCTGCCCCGGGCTCCGTGATGAGTGGAAAGCCTTTCCCACCTCATGTTGACGTGAAAAGACTTGGGAACGTTGACTTCGAAGCCTCCAGACCAGGTGCAGTTGGGCGTGTCCATGAGGCGGACACACAGCAGCTGGTCATAGTCGTTACGGGGCCAGTGGAAGACCACGCTGGAGCCTGGCAGGGTGGAGATGTAGCCCTCTGGATTGGCTGTGCCCTGAGACACATGTGCTTATCTGAGTTAGCTTCACTCAACAGTCGTCACAGAAACAATGGCGGACAAGCCAGGGTGGACCTGAACGGAAGTACTGAGCGGCAGCTTTGTTCAAACTACAACTTCCTGCCTGGAAGATCAAAGTCTCCTCACCTTCCCTCTTGCAAACTCTTTCTGAGCAAAAGCTAATTTGTGAGTGGATCTGTTGTCCAGCAGGTAGCGAGGAGCAAATGTCACAATGTGGGTGTCCCTGTAGCGACCTTTTCCTTTGCGCACGCTGATTCCTGCATTGGATAGACGGACAGAAAGAACCTGAGAGGCGTTTTTAGCATGTGGCTGCTTGATAGTGCTCTTCAATGACTTGCCTATATTGTAGATGAGGCCAGGTCTGTTCCCAGGCTGAATCACCTTCACCGCTCTGACTCCACTCCCTCCATCCAGGGAGAAGCCCTGACACCAACCTGGAACTCCATCCGGGTGGATGCCTTTTCCGATCCTCATAGTACACCTAATGTGTAAAAAGATGTGGTTGTTTGGAAGGAACGCTGCTCATTGTTAGTTCTCCAGGGGTGTAGGTCAGGGGAAGAACACGGCAGGTGGCTTCTTACATTGCAGGCTGCTCTTTGTCAGTGTAGCAGAACAGTAACGGACTCAGACTTCGGGCCAGCTCGTGCTCCTCAAACTGGCCCGCTGCGTCTGCTTTTGCATTGTCTTGCCGGAAAATCAAGGGCAAACCTGACAGAGAAGCAAGTTTCAGTAAAACTGAGACGGAACGTCGCGTCCACAACTGAAAGAAGCGGTCAGAGAAACCCAGTAAGAACTGTGGCCGACAGCATCAGGACCACATTACCGGTCTTGTTGACCAGCCAGTAGGGAGCAGATATCAGGATCTTTAGCGCCCCCTGTGCCCGCAAGATGATACGGATGGTGAGGCAAAGCAGGTGCTTGTTGGTGTCGTAGAGCCTCATTCGGACCACGTAGTTCTGGGTCCCAGGTGGGATGAGCAGCTCTTTACACACAGGAAAGTTCTCCAGCAGGACTCCTGCAGCAGGACATGCACCATCAACGTCAGACAGCTGGAGGTTAGGCGACAAGCAGGCGGGCGGCGGCTTTACCCAGCTCCATGTTCTGCGACGTGTCAGCAGCGTGAAGAACAGCCTCTTTGCCCGGCTTCAGTGACCCCTTAATGGCTGATCCTTTGATATAGTAGTTGAGGTCACAGGGCAGAAGGTTGGCCAGCACCATGGTGGGCAGCAGGTAGACGGTGTGACCTGGCTGACGATATATCTGCTTGGAACTCCCAGAATCCCTTTTTGCAGGCTGCTGCTCTGGGTAGTTTTCCTTCTTTATCACCACACAAAACCTGCAGGGAGCAGAGAAGCAACAATGGATGACAAACGCCGAACAAACGATGAAGATAAAGCGTCTGATTTACCTAAAACTGGCCTCCAGGTCTGCGGACTGACACTCCCTCTTACTGCTGCTGAGCTCTCCAGGGCGCTCCACGTTGGTCCAGTGGATGGGAACCTTGCAGAAGAACAAGCCAAGACCTTTAGGCCGAGCTTGCAGCCGCCACGTGGTGAGGTGGAGGGGGACCGCTAAGGCCTGAGCAGGCAGGATGGGAGGCAGCACCACCGGCTCTGTCAACACAACGACAGTGTGGGTTCAGTCGCATCAGCACGACTGAGAGGATGGATCCGCCTTTGGTTCGGCCCAACGTGAACTCGGATACAAAACGAGCCGTCCTCTGACTCACGCAGCCAAAAATGAAGACGTTAGAAAGAGAATGTTGGACAGCTGCTGTGAGGTGTTGCTCTTACTGTCAGGAGCAGACGGACTGTCGAGCCGGACCTCCATGGGAACATCCAGCCGGTTCTTCACCACGAGAGAAGAGCGAACAGTGATCACCTTCCTGGCACCGCCCTCCATCGTGATGGAGAACACCACCCGGACAGGCGGCAGCGCGGAGAACTAAAGGTTCAAGTAGAAGGTTTAAACTTGTGACGCCCTTTTCCGACCTCTACTATCATTCCGTAAGACTTACGTAAACATGTGGGTGGATGATGTTGGTTCTGCTGATGGGACTTCCAACCTGCAGAAAAGAAAAGAAACAAGTACATCAGTAATCACCCAGCACTGCAGAAGTCAGTGTGAAGTGAAAAAGAGCGTTGTTTTGGTGGTTGTTCTGGACTCACGGTGTTGGAGGAGTTGTTTCGGTCTGCAGCAGCGTAACGGAAGAAAACACCCACTTTGTCGACTGACACTGGCTTGACTTGCTCCCATCCACACACGCGGACCAGCAGCTGGTGAAGCTTCAGCTCGTGCGTGTGCCTGCGGAGGAAGAGGAGCGCTTAGGTGGGCGCACAAACATCCAAATCCGAGACTTTAACTTGTCTCAATCTTACCGGTGCCGAAGTTTCTCTCGGGCTTCAAACTCAAAGGGGATCTCGTCTCCAGGCAACACCTCCCTCCAACGACTGACGTTGTGAGTGTCGTCTGTTCCCTGGCTGTGGATCTCTGAGATGGAATCTGCGCTGCTGCTGTGCGACAGCGCCACCCTGTGGATGAATGAAGTGATTCGCTTATACAGAATCAAATCAGCTCAACCAAACAAGTCATGCACAGAGATTAAAATCACGCCCTTTTTGGTATCTAACCTACCGCGTTGGGGTTGTGGTGAGGGTGGCAAACCACATGGTACATCCTGTGTGGTTGCGCAGGGCGTAGGGCACAAATGGCTGCCTCCTCTTGGACAGTTTAACATCTACGTGAAAAAAAACAATAACGCTTCGATTAGGAAGGAGTTTGCTCGTCCACAGTTAGTAGATTATGTTCAGTTTTAACTAAACTGATTTGATTTTCTTTCATTTAGAAGGGTATTTTTGTAAAACACAGAGAAATGTGAAGGAGCGTAAACCTACTCCATCCCGGAACATTTGAGGATAAACGCCATATTCAATGGAGAAATGTGCTAAAACACTAAACAGATGTGATCAGTCATAAATGTAAGCATCCTGTTCAGTTGGATGACAGCTTTTAGCTTATATTCATGCAAATGTCGGCGTTCACACTAACAGTAAGACAGCGAGGAGCTTCACCACAACACAAACATGAGCGTCACACCGGCCATGCAGAGCCAAGGTCAACAACATGCAGGTCAGTCGCTTCAAGCAAAAAGAAGAACCCAAGAAAGAAGGATGAGCTCTCTCTGGAAGAAGAGGCGCATTCATTCATGAGCTAGTTCTTTGGACCTGTAAACTCTGAGGAAACTACAGCCACATCAGCATGATGGTTTCCATCCCAGTGAAGCCAGGCTGAAGGCTTCTCTTTCAGCCAAATATGCTCTTCCAGACCTGTTGAGTGTTGCTGAGGAGCTGTGACCATGAAATGTGTCTGCTTATTGAAGCCTGTGCAGATAAATACATTTCCAAAGTCAGAAGACACCAGGGTGCTTCAGACTTCCTCTGGAGAGCTAACCAGTGCACACGTGTGCACGCTTCATCATGTCACTGGCTTCTCTGAACTCCTTGTTGGCTCACAACACAGGGAGAAGCGCGAACAGAGTCCGTCTAGGATGAGCGAGCAGGAGCTTTGACACGGCGAGAGCTGCTGAGGCCTACGCTCTGAACAGTACCTCCGCGCTGCATCTGCTGCTCGAGGCAGGTCAAGCTGGCAGTGCTCCTAGTTCTCAGGTGAGCAAGAGGAGCACCTGACAGCAGAGAGAGAGAGTTACTGCAGACAGAATCACACGCAGAGGTAACACACAAGAGGGTTACAGGCACATCCACCCGTCCCGGACATGTCATGCTTCGCCTCCAGTCATCACCAGCACAGTTACACCAGTTCACTTTAATGGAAGAACCAGAGGAACTTGGCTGCAGACCGGTTCATGGTGAACTTCCAGCAGGTTCACGCAGGACTTGTTAGGGCCATAATCACAAACGGCAGGAAGGAAGCAGCAATCCCTCAAGCCAGTGTATTCACACACGCCTTCGTACTTCAGATATGACATCACTAATGAACAGTGCAGGTTTTAGAGACGTGCAGAATAATTCAGACGTTATCTGGTAGTTACCTCTAAATAACACGTACAAGACCAGTCACTATCCCACAAGCCTCATGTGATCAGACATTCTAAATCCACTTCAACTGACGTTATAACCTGAACTTACTGGGTCCAAGGTTGGAGGGGTCCACAGATGAACCCAGCCAGGGCAGTGGGGCTGGGGGCTGGGGGGCCTGCTCCTCCTCCTTACAGTAGTCCGCCATCCACGAGCTCTTGGTGGTGTTGTACTGTTCTGGAAGGACCCAAAAAAAGCCAAATTAAAATACGGTTCATGCAAATATAGATGATATTAGTAGAAATGAACCTTTCAAAGAGGCTGTCAGGAGCAGGAAGGCTGACCTGTGCGTAGGTAAGAGGGGAGGCCAGAAACCTAACTTTATCACTGTGTGGGACTTGAACACCTACCCAACAGAACAGAAGTGATGTTTACGTCCAGTCTATGCCTGGCGCGAACCTCCATCTTCAGGCGTGGAGGGTGGAGACGGCCAGCAGCCTGCTGCTGCCAGCTCAGGAAGCAGGGCCAGGGCTCCATGAAGGGCTCCCAGCCTGAAAAGGTCACATGATGAGGAACCTTCTGAGTCCGAACCAGCCAAGGGTTCCATCCAGCCCTGAGCTTCTCTACCTGACAGCTCTCTGTTGTAGTAGTCTCCAGACAGGCTGAAGCTGGCGTTGCCTTCCTGGGTGGAGCCAACACGCTGCAGCACATACAGCCCTGCAGCGAGGATCACCATGACAACAACATGAGTTTCCTTCCTCCTCAGCTCCTGGGAGCATGCAAACACATCTTGTCTGAGTACTCACGGGAGAAGGTGAGCTCGGCCAGCGGAATGTCACAGTCCAGGCAGTCGTCGATGAAGCAGATGCAGACGCTCTCGGCCTTGACCTCCACCCCCGACAGCGGAGCCGAGTGGCTGCTGGAGCCTGAGTCAGCCCTGGTTCTGGGACGGCCTGCCATGTTCTCAGCATTCTCCAGGAGCCAAGCAGCAGCCTGATCCAGCTGACCTGTGGGACAGGTCACTGCGTTTTCAGCCTGTTTTATTCAGTTCTGTTTAAATTTATTCTGTTTAAAGGCTCTCCTCACCTTTACAGTGTAAAAGGGCTGTTTTGCAGTCCTCCTTCTTGAAGCCAAGGTCCTGTAAGCGAGTCAGCTGACCTTCTGTGGAGACAACACCGAAGAAAAGCCTCGTCATCGTCATGAGAGAGATCATCATCCTCCTGATGAGCCTCGTCTGCTTCAGACCGCCTGAGAGAATCAGTCAGTGTTGACGAGAACCAAGGCTGGTGTTTACACACCGATGAGGGCTTCAGTCTTCTGTCGGAAGCTGTCTTTGGGTGCAGCAGAAGGCTCGGGTGCAGCAGCGCCGTCAGGAGGCAGCGGCGCGCTGGCAGTCGGGATGGACTTTGCAATGGCTAAGAAGAGCTGAATGTCATTGTAGGACAGACGGATGTCCAGAGCAGGAAACTGAATCTGTGGGAGAACACAGCCGTGAGCCATTCTCTAAAAACACCTAAAAACTGCACGTCTGACGACATCGGTTGGCTTTTAAATCCAGAACAACTGCTGCAACGATCCACTTGTGACCCAGTCCCAAACATTTGTCCTTTGCATAACGTATTTTCCGGACTATAAGTCACACTTTTTTCCATAGTTTCTCTGGTCCTGCGACTTCTAGTCAGCTGGGACTTCTATATGTGAACATATGTTAATTCACACTGAGGGACATGACCAAGGAGTAAATACTACCTACAGCCGCCAGAGGGCACTCTAGGCTTGTGACAACTACCAGTATGTGCTACTCCTGTACCACTGAAAACTAATTTAAACATTAACTTAAAGACAACTGAGAAAGACTAAACACAAATGCCCCCAAAAGAAAATCCTCTTCACCGAGGATGAAGAATTCAGTGGATTCAGTGATGAACGAGATGGAGATTTAGCTAAACTTGCTAACCAGTAGCTAGCTTGTTGGAGTCGCGAGCTTGTTATTGTTAATTCTGCCTTTCCAGCCTCCCACATATGTTCTTTATGCTCTTGTGTAGCTGAATAACTGTTAATGTGTTATGTTATCATACCTGACACCTGTTCAACACGTTGTTCTATATTCTATTGTTATTATTAAACTTGCTTTTCCGAATGAAATCTGTTCTTGCTCTTGGATTTTGTAAAATACATTTCCCAAAAAAAAAAAAAAAGCAACTTATAGTCCAGTGTGACTTATATGTTTTTTTCTCCTTCATGATGCATCTTTTTGACTGATGCGACTTAAACTCCGGAGCAATTTATAGTCAGAAAACTACGGTAATTAGTGAGCTCTTCACCTCCAGCAGAGGGGGGATGTCCTCCACGTTGAAGGCGTCCAGCAGGCCTGAGCTGCTCTGATACGTGGGGCTTCCACACAGCTCCACCTGGATGTTAACTGGGTCGATGATGGACAACGCCGTCTCCTGCTCGCTGCCCAGACGACAGGAGAACACCTGAGGGTGACAAACCAGCCGAGTTAAAGGTGACACAGTGGTGCCTGAAGTCGTGCATACGCTGAAACGTCCCTCTGGAGAGCAGGAGGTGCAGAGGTTGACAGTATAATAGCCTCTTTCTTTTTATTTGAATATTGTGGCTGTAGCTGAAAAAATGTAGTGATGTTCTTAACTTCAATTAAATTTGGACTTTTCCCCAGTAGAGTTTCATAGTTTGTAAATATAGTTTTTCCTAAACGTCCTGAGCAGCGGTTGCCATGACAACAAGGTATCTCACCTCTATTCCTGCAAGGCTTCCGGAAAAGGGTCGATCCAGCAGTCGGGGTTTGTAGGTGAGGACCGTGGTACCTTTGAGAATGACGGCGTTGGTATCCAAACACGACCAGTCCTCCACAACCACAAACTCTGTGCCTGAAAGCAACCACCATTTGACATTTTATAAGACAAAACAGAGGAAATGAAGACAAGCGTGCCGTGCCTGTCAAGTAGAAGCTGAAACCCACCAACTAAATGTGCACACACTGGATGAAACATGCACAAATGCGTTTCTCCACAGACCTGTGACATTGATCTTAACCTCCAGGCAGCGGTCCTGGGTCACCGCCACCGTCGACCTCTTGGTGACCACACCGCTCTTCACAGTCTTTGGCATGAGGGCAGCGGCGCTGCCGGTCGTAGCCACGTACGAGTCGCTACTACCGCTGCTGTGACATCGTTGACGACGCTCGTCCCCGCCCGACGCTGCCTCTGCAGGCCCCTGCAGGAATTCCCGAACCAACTGGAGCCAGTCAAAGATGAGAAAGACCCTGAGGTTGTTGAGGACCACCGTGAAGCAGGAGGACTCCCGCGTGGACCTAGGAGAAGCAGAACACTGTCTCAAGGCTCCGCCCACCTCTGCTCGCCATCATCACCTCCTCTGGTACCTGTAATGTAATTCCAGCTGCAGCGACGCTCGGTTGGTGCCCGTCTTAGATGGCTGGAGGATGCAGTCAAACACATTGGGCTTTGCTCCATCAAGCCCCGCGTGAGCTCTATTCGAGCCGGTGTAACGAGTGTCATAGGCCAACAGGGAGTGAGACACCAGGTTGACAGACTTGGATCCATTAGAGAAACTCTCAAACAGCAGCTTCGACTTCATGAAGTCAAATCTTGTCAAAGGAAACACCAACATGATGTCAGCCTATTTATCAGCTGAGTTCAGCTCAAAATGCAAACGCGGCTGAAAAGCCTGACCTTGCCAGCGATCGGCTGGGTTGGGCGGGTTTGGGTCTGTCCAGGAGCTCCAGACTGACATCCATCATGTCCACCAGGAAGGACATAGTGGAGTAGACATCCCCACTTAAAACGGTCTGGAAGAGACACAACGGGTTACAAAGTGGAGCACTTTAGGGAATGTCATTAATAAAACCTTGAGTCAGGGTTTAAGGGTGAACGTGGTTTCTCACATAGATGCTTGGGTCCTGCAGGTTGTAGGGTCGCAGGAAATCTTCTACCGGCTCTCCCAGGTTGTTTTCTAGCAGCCCACGGATCAGCTGGTAGTGCTCCAGGTTCAAAGAGCAGTGCACCGACGACAGGCTGCCGTGGATGGTCATGTCAGGTACGGAGTGGCTCAGCTCCCTGACACATCGTCAACAGAAGAGTGGCTTTGAGAGTGCAGCCTGGACAACAGCTCCACAGTTGTTTCTCCAGCAACAAGCACACTGTTAATGCAGCTAATGCACCAGAGCCCACGTGGCTAATATCAGCACCACAGTTCACTTCTCACACGCTACCACAGCCTGGACCTGAGACTTTTACAGTTTTCTACAGCATTTTTCTCCCTTTAGTCATTGGAGAAAACCGTACTTGTCAAGGTTCCGTTCCACTTTGAGCTTGAGGTGGCAGCGGTCCTTTAGCAGGTTGTCTCCCGTGCGACGGACAGCATATGATGGAAAGATGAGGTCTGCAGATTCGGGGGGGTTACTACCCCCCTCCCACAGTGCACAGGGCAGACGCTCGGCTGTAAAGATGTCCATCTCCTGCAGGTCCAGGGCAATGCAGTCCAACAAGCACACGTGGTCTTGAGCAAAAGACAAGAATAAATATTCAGTTCAAAAACAAACAGTTAGCAAAGCTGGTTGATGCAGCTCTGAACAGTCAAGCCAACCGAAGCTGAGAGGCTCATCTTCCCCTTCTGCTGTTCTTCTGCTGTCTAGGCGCTGCGGCCTTTCCAGGGTGAACCCTGACCTTTGAGTCTCACTGCTGCTCTGTGCCGCACGCTTGACACGCTCCTTATTTTCACAAACGAGGGGGATAAAAGACAAAGGTAAAAGTGTAAGTGCTGAATCCTGCCTCAAAAAAAAAAACAGATGAATTGATGTGGGATTCTGCACACAATAATTACATCATTTACCAACAAACTCTGACATATCTGATATATTGAGCTGTAAAAGTTGGTCTTTTCTCTACAAGCAGCTCATTTTAGTTCACTGCAAACAAGCAAACCAGAACTTCAAAATAACAACAAATGATATGCAAACTGTAAAAAAAACAGGAGCTTCTGCTGTTTAAAACAATAGCAAGGTGATATAAAACCTTTTCCAGCAGAGAGGAAACCATGCAATTGTACCTTGTAATGAGACGGATCCTTGTATGAATTTGCATGCAGTATCAAATTCTTCGCAAGAAAAACACAACATGTATATGAAAAACCAGCGTTAGAGTTCCCCTTCAAAACACACAACCTCCACTGCTGATGTTTAATTACACTTAAATATGCTCTAACAGGGAAGTGAACCAGCGCCCACGTCAGTTCCGAAGAGAGAAGACAAGGAGTTCCAGGCTGGAAGGAGGTCTAATTCAGGCTAACGTTCAAACGAGGTGAGACAGCTGATAAAACAGGACATGAAATATATTTGAACAGGAGATTTGGATGCAGTTTAGTTGGAAACATGATTAATAAGTGAATGTATTGAACAAACACACAGATGCTGCTGTATTCATTGTCAACTCATCTTAATAAATTGGTCATTAACCACAATTTGGTTTAAAAAAAACATTTGATTTATCAATAAATACAGCTGAGTTAGGCTTAGTATGAGAGCTCACGGAGCAGGAGGAGAGCGTGAATGGAAAAGTGACTCACCAGAGAAGGGAAAAAGGCGTGTGCCATGGTGAGTTTCTCTACCTTGTCTTTGAGAGAAAAGGTCCCGTGAGCTCCAGCCGACAGGAACCGGTTCTGCACTTTCAGCTGTCCCAGGTTGGCCACAACGACCCTCGGTGAGCGCGAGCTCTCTGGAATGAGGATAACTGGTGCACCAGCCTCAATGTCAAGTAAAACCCTGGACGCCCGCTGAGGATGCTCCCGTACCTGCAGGAGAGAACCAACAGAGGCGAGAACACATCTCTTTCCTCATCAGGCTGCGTCTTTCCTTTCAAAGTCAATTTCCTCAAATACCACTTCATGGAGGCAGCTACTACTCACAGCCTGGCCCTCCACTGCAGCCCTCTGCCTGCCAAGGACATCCTGCAGCTGGGTGAAATACTGGATGAAGGCCACCACCTCAGCCTGGAAGCGCTGGGTGTGGACATACTGCACCGAGGCCATCTGCAATAACACCTTCATGTCAAAGTCACGCGTCAGGTGAGGATCAGCCTGCCCATACCTGAAAGGATCAGAACAGAGGAGACCATCAGACAGAGTTCAAGCAGCATCCGTCAAAGCAGGGAAACAGTTCTGAAATAGAGCACCTACTTGTAGATGTTGAAAATGAGAGCCTCCCCTCCTTGTGTGGTGAAGCGCTCTCTGTAGAGATCCCCATGCGGGGTAAGATCACTCAGGGATAAACTTCCTAAACTGCCTTGCAAAGCCAGGTCTCCATCTAAATATTAGACGTCACATGGTTACTTTTAACACCGAATTATCTTTAGTTGGCTGGGAAAAAAGACACGGTGTCGCTCACCCAACATTTCCAGATGGGCAGATAATTTGGAAACACTGGCTCTGGCCAGCTCGTTGGATTTTTTATTCAACACAAGAGACAAAGAATGAACCTAAAGAGAAGATCGCAGACATATTTGGCCCAGAACCACTTCACAGGTGTGTCAACAGGGAAGAAAGACAATTTAGACGAGAACGCTCGCTCAGCCTTAGAGCAGGAGACTTACTTTGAGATCTAACTTTGTGTTGACGCCCTCCGTCGTCTCTGCTTCACTGCTGAGCTCCTCCAGAGCGTTACCTGGAACTGGGTCAGGAGACGTCGGCTGCACCTTCACCGCATGATTATTGGCTGTGGAGCCGATACCAAAGAAGTCCAGAATAACCACCCACGTCTGGAGCGTGATCAAAACATCCAGGCAGTTAAAGTCAACGTCCACACTCCTGCCCACACCGCCGTAGCGCGTTTTATACTCCGGATGGTTCGGATCCACCAGTAAGGCACTGATGTGCACCAATGAGTCGTCAAACTCTGGGGGTGGCTGTGACGACGGGCTGTGGTGGGTAGGAGAGGGCGGTGGAGTATCGGGGCAGTCCGGATCCCTCTTGGACTTGTGACTGCCGGCTGAGGGGGTGTTGGGGTGTCGCTGGTAGAGCTGAAAGACGTTCTGGGCCTCCTCCATGTGGGCAGGCAGTGAACGCGGCATGTCTGGAAACAGGGCATTGGAGGCTGATGGGCAGCTTTGGGAAAGATACTCCTTTGGGCTGAAAAAAGAGGGCTTGGGAGCTCCACGTGACACCATCAGATGTTTGTACTTGGAGTCGGGGTTCTGCTCTAGAAGATCTTCCATCAGCAGCGAGCGCAGGGCCAGCTGAATGGCCAGCAGGTGAGGGTGGTCTTTGGTAATTTCTCCCTCCAGATCCTGGAAGCGCAGGCTGACTAATCCCTGAGATCCTTGGGAGAGGTCAGCGCTGAGCTGGACCTGAAGTTCTGCCACATGGACGTTGACCTTGAGCTGAGTGAAGGACGGGGGCTGAGGAGCAGCTTTATGGGACTGCAGAGGGGAGGACAGCGCCAGGTGGGAGAAGCTGATGTGAGGAGGGTCCCTTGCAAACAGCCCTCCCTGGGGATCTGGAAAGCGGTGATGTCTGGTGGAGGAAGGAGTCGGCGGTGGCGGTGTGGGTGGTTGGCTGGGTGTGACACGTTGCTCCTCAATCAGGGACAAATTGTCTAGCGTCTGTAGGATTTGTTCGTACACGGGCTTGCACAGGAACACCTGTCACCAAAGCATTATTATTTCACGCTTGAATCCACATAGATGTTTGTGCCACAACGCAAGCAAAACGAGTGCATAATTCAGTCCTCTGTCAGTGTTTCTGTATGAGAAAACACCACCCTCGCCGGTGGTGGAAATGATAAGGTGTTTACCTGTACAGAGTTGACAAATCTGCCCTCCACTCTCAGCAGCCCTGTGCTCCTGCACGGCTCCTCTGTGGTGAGCAGCGTAAACTGGCCACTGCTGTCCTCGGGGGTTTTCTCCAGGGTGAACTGAATGGTGGTGTCCTTCAGTATATGGAAGGCTAATAAAGAAAGCGAGACATGTAAATTTGTCCATCAAAGAGCAAAACGTCTCAACAAACAGATCTGCGAAAGCCGTACCTTTTCCTCGGTTAAGAGACTCAAAGAAGTCATGACGCGTGAACTGAGGTTCATCCTGACTGTTCCTGTGGTGTGCAGGCGACGTGCTGCCAGCCGTTTCCCCTCTAAGAGCCCCCTTTAAAACCAGCGTACTCATGTTTACTGAATAAAGACGAATGTCTTTCACCAACACCTGCAACCTCTCTCCTTCGGCATCTTGCCCAGGTACAAAATTTTGGATTATAATGCTCCCAAGATGGCCGACCAACAGCTCCGGGTGTCCAGGTTTGCGTGGAATGGACACAACCGGGGACTCAATGCTGATGTTGAGGGTCAGCTTCACCAAGAATGTGTCTAACCTGGAGTCCTGTGCCTCTACGGGAAGATCTTCCTCTTCCTCCAGGGGATAAACCCAGCTTTGGCTCTGGGTTCGAGCTCTCCGTGATGGAGTCTCAAAGAGGGACACCATGCCGCTGTACTCGGCAGTCTTGGTGGCGAGGACCGTCGACACTTTGGTGGCTGCGCTCTTCAGCATGGTCCGGAAGTTGTCCTCCACCTCGTTAGCAGAGAGACTGAGCTCCTTCAGGAACTTAGCTGAGTGGTTGTAGTGCAAGGACGCCATCTGGAGCGTCAAGGAGCACTCGCCTTCAGCTTTCTCCAGGAGGCGGAAATTTAAAGCCTCTGAGGGCGATGCACCTGTGTCGGCAAAGAAGGATATTCCGCCTAGAGCTGAAGAGCTTTCCTCCACGCTGCCAATGCTGACCACAAACAAGCTGCGGCCACCTTCCTGGGTCAGGTCAACCAACTGCATGGAGCCCAGAGAACCATGAATGTCCAAGCGGCTGCCCAAGGACACATTGACCTTGGTGCCTGTGATGCTGGCAGTGGCGATCTTTAAGCCCCTCTTCTCAGCGCCCAGGACTGCACCGCTGGAGACAGTCCGGAGAAGCAGCAGGTTGAGTCGATGTATCTCCACCGTCAGTTCTTTGTTCTGGTCGTAGGTGACCTCATATGTCCCCTCTTCTTCCTCACTGCACAGCTGTCTTGCATTTTGCTGTGCTGCTGAGGCACATGTGGTGTTTTCTTCTTTGGGGAAAGACTTCTGGAGGAACTTCAGTAGCTCCACCAAGGTCTCAGGGTTGAAAATGATGTCCAAGTTATTGACCTGCATGCTCGTTACCTGGAGGGAGCTGTCCAGGTTCATGGAGGGGCAGTCTGAGCTCACAAACTGATACTCCAGCTTAATCAGGACCTCCTGGTCTTTCAGAAAAGAACTCAGTGGAGACAGCGTGTCCATGTGAACAGCAGAAGATGCCTCAGAATGGTGGCCCTGGTGCTGGGGAGACCTACAGTCCGCTGAGACAGGGGACGAAGGCTGGCTCTCCCTGAGGCTGCCCGTGGGCACGTCAAAACTGAGGTGTTTATGGGAAGCTACCAGGAGGTCAAAGTCTGACCCGTAGGTCTGCAAGGTGTCCACCAGCAGAAGACCGTGGACAGTGAGGGAGACTTCAGCATCATACGGACGTTTGACAAAATGAGCATTTGTGCCAAACACCTTCAGAACAGATATATAGCGACCGTCACTCTCCACACCGAGCTGCATGTAGTTGATGTTAAATTCCGCTAACAGCAGACGGGATTCTACCAGGACTTCGCGTGTGTGCTGCTCTAAAGTCATCACACTCTGGGTCAGGTTCCTGGCTGAGCCATGCAGCTTCCACAAGCTGTCCTCCCTCTGGAAGATCTTGTCATGGCGAAGGGTAAGAGGGTCAGGGCTTTTTTCCGAGCTCCTATCTCCATCACTGACGGACGGGCTGCTCAGCCTAGCCAGGCAACTTCGAAGGGCTGTCATTTTTTCCAGGTTGATATGAACCTTGAGGTCTGGCAGGGTTCCTGACAGCAGAGCTCCAGGCAGCTCCGGGTCGGAGGTGTAGCGCAGTCTCTGCTCAAGCTGCAGCAGGACGTTAAACTTCTCCACCACATGAGTCGGTCCCACCTCACTCTCTTGAAGATGTTTCCAGTTGTCCTTGCAACGACCCACCATGATCTGCATGTCCATGAAGGACAAGGAATATCTTTCATAAAGCTTCCTGCTGTAGGCCTGTATGCTTTCAGGGGATCTCATGCTGGGGAGTTCAGGGCTTTTGAGCTCTTCTTTTGAAATCACCTCTAGTTCAGGAGGAGGAGACCCTGGTGGGGTAGCGAGGGGTGTCTGGAACTCATCATCACTCATGTCTTCCATTTCAGGCTGAGTAGCTTTTGAACTGGCCTTAGTGTCATCTGTCAAAGAAAATAAAGAGTTCAATCACGCTTAACACGCTTGTCAACAGCTATGATTTTAACTCATTAGGAAAAGGATTTTTTTTTACCTTGAGAGTTTGTGAGAAGAATTCTGCCTAAATCAATTACAACTAGCATTGGGTCCCCGGACTGGAAGTCGTCTGGGAAAATCACCTGAGGAGCACTAATGTCTAACTTCATGGTCCAACGCTTGCTGTTTTCCTGTAACACGAAGGCACCAGTTTTATACAGAAAGGATTCAGCTAGCAAGCAGCTAACCCCACACATCCAGACAGGCTTACTCACAATAAACTCTCCTACAAGCAGCTGGTCGATGGTCTGTCGTATCTCTGCCTTGGTCTGCATCTTTAACTTGTTGTACTGCCTCCTGGCGGCTTCTGCCACTCTCAGCTCCAGCTCTGACTGATAGCCAAAACCTGAATAGTAAACACCTTTACATTAATCAGCTGCACGAAACATTGCATTATTCACATAAATAATTCATATCAATATCTGATTCCCTAAAGGATCCGTGATGTGCTTCTTTCCCCAGGATAAAATGTCATCAGGCGCCAAAGAGAACAGGTTTAAGGGCTGACCTGAGGTATGAACTCTTCCTTTATAGAAGAACTCAGTCACTTTTTTGATTGCTTGTGGGTTGTAGATGATGTTCAGGGGGCTAGTTCTCACTTCCAATCTTCTCTCAAATTTACACCTGACAGGGTTCCACTCATAGATCATCTCAAACACGGGCGATGACGAAGGGCATTCTGGGAATGTACCTGGAAAACAACGCGTCAGTGATGAAAATGTTTCTCTAAAAGCTGTCATTTGAATTTAAATCAGTATAGATGGATATAACTGATCCTGTAACCGATCATGTTCCCACCTTCCAATGAAATGTCACCGTATTAATATTGATCTGTAGTTTCCGTACTCTTGTTTACCTTCAGAAATATTCCAATGTCTGAACATGTTCTTTTAAAATAAAAACATTAACTCACCAGAACTGCTGAACTGGCCTGAAGGCTGGTTGATAGCGACAATGACTTTGTCCTATGTTGTCACCAATACGAAAATATGTTAACGGTGGCGCTCCATAATTAAAAAAATACTAATAATAATGGACTTCACTATCTGCAGTGATTTTGCTGTAACTGTCTCGATATCATTTTTACCGTTTTGGGAGAAACCAGGAAGGGGAAGATGGTACCCTGGGTGGTCAAGTCTCTGAGGAACAAAGTATCCAGTTTAACAGCCAGCAGGGAGGATTCTGATCGAGGCAGCGACTCCACAGTCACCTTCACTCCTGGAAAAAACACACTCCACTTAGACGTTAACTCATCCGCAGTGTGCAGGCTATAAAGCCTTTTATACGTCAGCTGTTTCCAGCCATCTCTGTATTCAAATCTGTGACAGTGATAACCCAGCAGTACATTTCTCACAAAATGACCACTTCCTGTTCCTGCAGACCTGAGAATTCCAACTGGATGACCCCGCTTTCATGCAACGTGTCCCCGACTTTGTCCTGGTGAAAGAGCGTGACTCCGCCCTTCTCGAGTAAGAACTCCAGCCGAGCAAACAGGTGATCTCGCCTGGTGAAGGTGTTGAGGGTATGAGAGTCCTCCAGGGGATCGAACAAGTCTTCTGTCTCTGCTGGAGAAGAATTTCACCACAAAGGTCACAATAATTCAATGACAGGCAAGATGTCTGTTTCACGGGGGGAATTCGACGTCGGGACCTTTGCAAAGCACACCAGCCCTGGACAGAGCGTCTCACCAAGAATATCCCACGAGGACGGACTTGTCAAGAGCTCTTCAGGCCTGTCAGGGTCCTGGGATTCTCCATACCAGCCTCCCCAGCCTGGAAACCAAGACTGCAGGTACTGGATCATCCCTGAGCTCCCGCTTTTGGGGACAGATGTGGCGGGTGAACAAAGCTGGAGGTCGCTGCTGGGCTCCCGCACATTCTGAAAGACGATGATTAGTCAGCAAAAACTGAGTCTGGGCCGGACGGTCACAGCTCCTGTGAGCTGCCGTGGAAGCGTCCTTGAGAAAAACACTCAACTCTGAAGTGCATTATCGCGATCTAGGCTCACCTCTGCAATCTCTTCCTGCTTGCGGAACCAATCTTGAACAATGTCTCGCAAACTCTGCAGTTCCTCCAACGTCTGCTCCTCTTCCACTCGCTCCAGTTCATTCTGAGTGGTGGGAAACAAAGACAGCTTGCCATTTTTAGAGCAGCCTACTCTGGTGGAACACATCGTGACAACAGTGGACAGAAGCAGTCAGAAAATAACTGACTGCTGTAGTAAAAGGAGAAAAAACATCAGTATAATGGAAATAAACCGCTCCAAATAAAGAGGCAACATAATCTAAAAAGAGGACCTCTTCCTCAGGGCTGAGCGGGATTCCCTTGAGCCGTCTAAAGTAGAGGCTGGTGTAGGTCTGTGCGTCACGTGCGCGGTGCAGAGCAAACTCCCAGCTGCCACGCTGCCGCTGCTCCCGTATTTCACTCAGGTTGGCCTGGATGGCGAACAGCCACCACAGCCGGCAGCTACAAGACAAACCAGCAGAACAAGTCAACCATTCTGAGCCAAAGCACAGCCAGCAACGTTTACCGGGTCACAATCAGAGTTGCAGCGTACTGTTTTGAAATGGGGACCTTGGGTCTCCACCTTCGATACAGCATCCCTCTCTCCCGACGGTCCAGCTCTTTGAGAAACCTCATGACCTGCTGGTACTGGACCTGCAAGCCAGGGCACAACAACGCCGTCAGAATGCTCACGATGAACACACGGAACAGGGATAAAGACAGACAGAAATCAGCTGCTAACCGACCTGCGAGAGGCGTAAACACATGGGCTCCAGCTGAACGTGGCCTTCAATCCGAGGGCTGTTTCTGGACCTCAAGGGCTCCTTGGAGGTGTTTCTTCTGAGCAGCACAGAGGCACACACTGGCTCAAAGATGTACTGGTGCTCCCGGCTCTGCATACACTGGGTCATGGCTTCCTGTGGTGTCAAAAACAGTCAGCCCATTTTAAATCAGACTCTGGGAAGCATGCCTACAAGTGGTTCATACACTTAAATGTGTGAACTACATGGCAATAAAATGAAACACTAGCAGAGGGCAGCATCTGATTTACTGACCTGGATCTCATTAGTGGGGCGCTTTCCCAGCATTTCACACTTTGTGTCCCAGTAAACGCTGAAGTCTTCAATCTCCAGCTGCTTTTGTCGGAGGAGCTTCTGGACCTGCAAATACAAAGACATTCACCTCAAATTCAGAATATGGTGGAAATAAAGAACAAATTGATCATTGCTAGAACTAATGAAGAGCTCTTCAATCCTGAAAAATGGTATAGTTTTAATTCAGTTTTAACACAGCCAGATTTTAGTCAAAATTACCTTTAAATTCCGAATGCATCGCCTTGTATTGCAAACACTTACTGACTCTTTTGAAGGGTTCTGGGCAGAAACCTTGTTGATGCAAACCCCAAAGGAATATGGTGCCTCTGGGCTGGAGAAGTCATCCTCAAATCGAAGGTGCACATCCTGGATCTTCAGCTACACATAAAGCAGAACCTCTGAATTCAGTCTGGATCTCTGGTCAATTAACAACACCTCGTAATGTGGCTGCTCTCACAGCATCTCAGCTGTAGGCATCATGGCGTGTGTATATACCTCGATGTTCTCTACAATCCTGGTAACCAGTGAGGCAGTGACAGAATACCAGTAAGACTCCCCCCTCTGTTCACATTCGCTCTGCAAAACACAAAGAATGCCATTAAATACCCGTGTATGGTCGTGCATGGCTGCTGCATCACAACAGAGACAGAGATGACTGAGGATAAAAACCAGTTCTTAAGGAATAAAACTTTTTATTTTTCACTCACCTTGAATTTGTCTTCAAAAGCTTTGAGGAGGTGTCTTTTGCGCTGTCTCTCCTCCTCTTTCTCCTTCTCCTCATCATACTCCTGCAGCTGAGCTGGACCAATGATCAGGTTGAGCTGGGACATGGAGATCACCCATGGGTCACTGTGAGGCCTGTAGAAAGGGATCTGCAGAGTGATCTTTCCAATGAAGCCTGGAATAAAACAAGAGAACGCACAAATCAAAGAAGGAAATCAAGGACGAACTCCTCCAAAACAATACTGCTTTGGTATGTTTCAATCATGTTTTTATTCAAAGTTGACATGAGGTAATTTGGTCATTTAGTTTAGTTCATTTATGTTGAAATTATCTCAACTCAACTTTATTTTTTAAGCACTTTAAAAACCAACCATAGCTGACCCAAAGTGCTGTACATAAAAACATAAAACAAGCAGTAAAACAATAAAACAAATATGAAGGATGAAGGATGGGAGGGGACTTTCAATGGTGCAGATGTGCCCAGGGGAAATTTAAGTCTGTCTCACCTGCTTTGACCTCAAATGGCAGATCAAACTCTCTAAGAGCATCTTTCCTCAGCGGCAGGTTCTCCAGTTCCACCGCACCTGTAGAGCGACAGCCAGACACATTACTGAACTTATACGGAAACCTATTCTGGGTCCTACTCAGTTCTACTCTGTCTTTAGGGTTTTCCATTAGGTGAGTCAGAAGTTTCATTAAGGAGCATTTGAGTCAAGCTGCTTTAGTTTCATCAGACTGGACCAACTAAACAAAAATGGATGCAGGAATGTTAAACAGATACCAAAAATGACAGACTTACCTTTCAGAAGGGCAATGGAGAGCTGATCAGTGTTCAGATTGCTGACATATTTTCCCAAGTATGTGTTTAACACCCAGGCAACAAGACCTTCCAACATCCTGGACCAGGGAGGATGCAGATGCTGGTGATGAGCGCTCTGGAAGGGCTGCGGGAAACTGTGATGATGAAATCACAACCCTCACCGGGGAGGTTTTTGAAGTCTACAAACACAAGACACATTTTTCAGTTTAATAAAGGCATCTGGTTTCCTGAACATACCTGCTGCTATCAAAGGTTACTTTATTGATACCCTCAGGAAAATTTTGTTTGCACTGAATCTGCTATTAAATTCACATTTCTTACATTTACGAACAGCACAGGACATGTAACAGGACATACATAATAAAGTAGCAAAAAACGAAACGAAAACAGCTCGCAAAGTTTCTTCCCCATGTTAATTTCTTAAAGTCCATTAAACATCATCTGTAATCCTGTTTTATTCTAACTTTATAATATGATGTTTTAAATTCACTTAGAATCATGTAGACATGCTGCAAGGTTTACATATTTTAACACGTTCGACATTTTAGCAATAGCGAACATGGACTGAACATTTGTTTTCCAACTTCTATGTTGTACTCTATTACACTTAAAGTTGTGTAAAGTAACAACGTTGTTATTTGAGTTCGACACCGCTGCAGCCTTTACTGGGACTGAAACTGGCCAAGATCCTGACGTCGGTAACAGCTACATTAGTTCAGCTAGCTACAGATTTCAAATGACGACTCCAGGGTTTAGCCTAACAATGCCTTTATCAGACAGTGACAAAGTGATATTAACTTTGATGTTCATTTTGAACAGTGTACATCTACCATGAATTCGATGGTGCTGCCGTCTGGAAGCCAAATGCAAGAGTTGACTTAATGACTCTTAATCAATTTATCGACCCGCATTTATGTGCCAGAGGCAGCATGAGGTCACCGCGCCTTGGCAAATTGATTGCTACAGGAATAGTTACTGTCATCTTAAACTGCGACCACAGAGCTCCAGTCACCCTACATAAGACTTCGACTAACTGCGACAAATGAAAAACCGACAACTGACTTACTAAGAGGCGCAACACCGACCGGACAGCATGGTTCTGACGGGCGAAGCGAAGATGGTAATCCGACTTTGCTAGCCACTTAGCTAGCACTGACTGCCAAAGGTTGAGAGCTCACAACCAAAAGTAAACAGCTGATACGACATGGAACTCAAACGTAACATTAAATGTTCGTTTTCATCAAAAACACTTTTCCTCCCAAAGTAAAAAGCTGTTGTACTGAATGCTGCATTGCAAGACTTTATAGTTATGCGACGTTGTGTCATAAATAAAAACACTTCCGAGGAGTACTGAAGTTCCAGCGCACACTTCCTGTCACATGACAAAAACAAACCTTCGTCTTCGTTTTTCCTCTTTACGGACAGTATAATTACTGCCCCCCCTAGGTTGTAGCATTTACTGCAGCCTCATCTCAAAAAATGCCAATTATTATTCGGTAAAGTTAAGAAACTCGAAAATATTTTCCTTTATCATGACAGTAGAGAAAGCACCGAATCACAGCATATAAGAATAATCTGGATTTAATCTTAAAAATCTAAAACAAAGAGGTGAAAAGTGTCTCCTAAGAAGAAGGTCTGAAGAAGTGTCCTTATTGAAACAATAACAATTCTGACATCACCTTGACTTACTGTAATGTGTTTTTTAACACAAAGTACAGCTTGACAGTAAAAAAGTCACACACACGCAAAAAAGGCTTTAATGCTGATAGCGTAAAAATGCAAACCCACTGGCTGCTCCCCCTCCTCACATAATCCAGGACAGTCTAACGGTGGAGCAGGGGCCATCTGTTCTGCTGCACAGACTCGCTGTCAGGGATTCACCTCAGGATCAGCCATCGCCATCACAACATCCAGCCCATCAGCACGCTATCAGGAAGACTCTTTCCGTCCAGTCACTCACGGTTTGGGGGGAAGCAGGCAGCCATTTTGGGGATTTTATCAGGTAGAGAAGCAAAAGGATGACAGTGCACTTATCTTTAATCCACATTCTCAAAGAAGAAAAATAAACAAGATGACAAATATATTCAGATTTTCAAATATGTTTATTAAAGTTTTCTTCTGCCACAGAATGTATTACACACTCAATTATTCGAACCCTTGTTCGTCCTTAGAAATAAACATTTAAAGCCCTTTCATACTGGAGATTACAAATCTAGTTGGCACCTATCCTGTAAGTATGGACTGCATGCTGCGCACATCTGTGCACATCTGTGCACATCTGTAATCTCCAGTTTACAGCGGCACTTTTCTTCATCAGCGCTCTTGTGGTGAGATTCCCTTTAAAAAACATTCATGACAAAACTGATGCAAGTCAGAGTGTTTACCGATTAGCAACTGATCAACACTGATATTCACGGAAGGAAGACGCAGGACAAATGGTGATCAAAACATTTACCAGAATAACTGAAAGAAAAGAAAAGTGAAAGTGAAAAGTGACGTTTGTGATCCTGGTGGAGGACAGAGGACGTGGACTGCCAGGTGACCATCTTTTTTGTGTGAAACTGCATCTCCAGTGTGACCTAAATGTGTTTTTTTTGTGGGGTCCTGACCCCTGAGATGTCCCTGTGGGGGGACATTTCTGAGTGGCCTGACACTGCCTGCAGCTGGAGCCACGGGAACCGTTTCTGCTGTACATGTTCCAGGAATGCCAAGATTGTAAATGACAAAAGATTTCATTTTTTAAAAGTCTTTCTTGTGTGCAGACGTCCATCTGGAAGAACGGAGGTCTGATGTGATCTGAAGTCTGGACTGTGAAGAACTTTCGCAGACTTTCGCTTTATCTCTGAATCCAGTTAACAACAGTTTGGTTCGCATTTCCTACAAACACTGATGTGTGTTTCTTCTACACACACAGAATTCCCTACATTCAGCGAACACGGCGCTCCTTCGCACTGACTTGTCCTGATAGTTCCCGAACCCGTCGTCTCGTCACGGCAGCGCTGAGTTTGGAGCCTTCGAGGAAGGTCTGTGAGCGTCACTTCAGACCAGCCACCGCTGACTCCTCCCTGTGGTTCCTCCGGTATTCTCTGGACCTCCAGAGGAGCCCTGGGTGAAACATTTAGTATGCAACACTTTTTCCCTCCTGCTCAGTGGTTCCCCTCCTCTTCCTCATCCTTGCTGCCTTTGCTGAGGCGCTGGAAGCAGTGAACTGCGGAGGCCAGGAAGAAGCTGGCCATGATGGCCACCACCGACACAGAGATGCCAGAGAAGATGACGATGAGGTAGTCTGTCAGGGTCAGCTGGCTGTGGCACTCCCGAAAACTTTCCTCAGAGAGTAAAGTGAGAGGAACCCGACGGCCGTCCACAGGTAGAGAGCAGTCCAGCTCCTCCAAGCCTGAGAGAGACAACACATGGCTTGATAAGAGCGTTTCCAAAGGCAGAAACAGGCTTAGACGTTATTAACACCCATTCAGGGAGCGACTCCCTGCATTTGCACCTGTTTTAAACAGCAAGAGCGCTGCGATGGACGACGTCTGAGTGAAACACGGCTGCTTTCAGTTTCCAGGACAAACAAAATCTGTTGTTGTCACAGTAATAATATATCTACATTTACATGAGCCGAGAGAGAAAAAAGCAGATATTCCAAAGGAAAACTGTCCTCGGACATTTGAGCATCAGGGGTATGTGCAAAAACAGCAGCAAATATTCAAATTTTCATATAGAAAATGTTGTTTTTGTCGTCTCTTTAAATTACTTTGGTTCAACACAGATGCAACATGAAAAATGTGTCACTGAAAGAACTAAAATGATGTAAAAGCAGGAACTAAATCTGCCTGTTGTGGACAGACACGCACTTTAATCTGTGGACTGCTGCTCTCCTCATGCGTCACTAGTCATCATTATCAAGTGTGTGTGTGTGTGTGTGTGTGTGTGTGTGTGTGTGTGACTGTAACACCAGGAGGGGGTTTCCATACAAAAAGGACTCAGTGACCTCATTGCTCAGTAATATTTCAGTCACGTGTCCCTAAAACAGGCAGCCAGACTCACAGAGACATGCAGGAGACGGCACACACACACACACACACACACAGGCGCACGTCTAACAAGGATGCAAATACAACAGAGGTGCAAACTTTATGTGCTACCTACATGCGCTAAACTGTTCACAAAACAGGCAGAAGTGTTTGACAGAATGTGAACCGCACGCACGTTTTTGCACGTAAATATGCGGAGATACCGTGTGAGGAGGGTTTGTGCACGCTGACTGGAACTAACCCGGGAAAACGGATAGAAAATAAATGCAGGATGACATCGGGTGAGCACGTGATACCTTGAAGCGTTTGTTCCAACAGTGAAAGAAGAAGACAAACTGTGAGGGATCTGGAAATAGGCCACTTATCAGAGCGCAGGTCAAATCAGACGGTCGTCCACAAAGGAAAGCACACTTTCAGAGGGAATCTGATGTGAGCAGCACCTCCTAAAGCAGCGTCTGAGTTCCAGGCTCTACATCCTCCAGCTCCGCAGAGGCCATGGGGTCAAGGGTCACTGGCAGCAGGTTAGCTAATTAGTCCAAACCTAAGGAGCTCAGGTGTGTTTATCTGCTTTAGGTGCAGGGTAATAATCACAGCTGGCCGTTCTTTTCTCTGGCTTGTGATGGTTACGTCACAGAGGCAGAAACACGAGCAAAAACTTTGCTGTGTTGAGGGGAAAATTCCCCCCAAATGCCCCGACTGTGCTGCAGAACGTCCCTGAAGCCAGCGTGACGCCGCTGTCAGCGAGGCTCTTACCCTTTGGGAGTTTGTGGCGATTCTCCAGCATCCACACAAACAGTCTGGCGAAGCGGCAGTTGCAGAGCCAGGGGTTGCCCTCCAGACGCAGCACTCGGAGCGAGGGCAGCGCCTCCAGGATGCCCACATCCAGCTGCGTCAGGCCATTCTTGTCCAGCTCCAGCTCCCTCAAAGAGGTTAACCCTGTGAAGGCGCCGCTCCCGACCATGCTCAGACGGGGGTTGCTCCCCAGTCGCAGTTTGATCAAACTCCTGGACTCCCCAAATGTCCCAGAGGGAATTTCCGTCAGGTTGTTGCTCCCAAGATCCAGGAAGACCAGCCTAGAGGACGTGGTGAGGGTTCCAGGCTCCAGCTGAGAGAGGGAGTTGTTCCTCAGGTCCAGGTAAACCAGATCGCTGTACAGCACCAGGAAGTCAGAGGGGATCCAGGGAATGCAGTTGTCGGAGAGCAGAAGGCGGCGGACGTCCAGAGGGATGGAGTCGGGGACGCCGGTGAGACCTCGGCCAATGCAGTCCACAGTGTGGTGGTCTGGACACAGACAGCTAGACGGACAAGTGTGGACTCGCGTCATCAAGGTGGAGGAGATGAATGCGAGGAAAGGTTGCAGCCAATTAATGCATGGTAACATTGTCGGGGGGCGGAGGCATTAATCAGGAGATGGGGGGTGAGGGGAGACAGACGGATGGCTGGACAGCATATAAACAAAGATGGGAAGGGGAAGGAAGGGTCAGACAACGGAATTTCAGCGTGCCATTGGCAATCCTCTGTGCTCCCGCATCTCAAAGCGTGAATAACTCAAAACGCCACCGAAATATATTCCAGGAGCTTGTGTAGGAGCAGCCCGGATCAAAGAGCCGCCTGCTGGCTTTAGGAGGAGGCAGGGGAGGAGCCAACGGGGGAGCATGCCAGAGCGCAGGAGGGACGGGAGGGGGAAGGATGTGTGAGAGGACAGGATTAGCACGGAGGTAAACAGACAGGAGGGGCGGGGCTCGTCGCCTAAAACACCAGACATGTGTTTGCGTGGATTAGCGTGACCAACCCCCCTGTGGGATGAGTGGAGTCCTCGCTGGCCGGACTCTTGCATCAGAAGCCGACCATTTCATCCCGACCTGTGACTCACGTGACCAGTGTCCAGGAGGACTGGGTATACTGGGACAGGGAGGGCAAACGCACTCGTGCTTTGAATAATGTGTGAAAAACTCTGAGTGCTCAAACACTACAAGGAGAGGGACTGTAGACTGGAACCGTCCCATCCTGGGGGACATAGGTGTCCCCCTCAGGAGCAGCAACCTCTGTTTACAAACGCATGTGATGGAATCAGATCAGGATGAAGAGGATGATTTTCTAAATGGGACACGCGTTTGCTCGGGACCCTCCAGCACGGTGAAGTTCCAGGAAATGGTTCTTTGCCCTCTAGTGTCCGGAGAAAGGCACTGCAGTTGGACACTGTGGTTGCAAGAGTTGAGCTGGAAAGTCAAGATAATTCAGGTGGAGCAGCAGAGGGTCAATATGCTGCACTCGTGAGGATTAAAGTCCTGCTTTGAAGTAGCTGTGCTGCACGTGCAAAATGCTTTTGTTTATTAGAAAGTGTGTTTTGATCACTGACGCACATTGGAAAACTGCCCATTCTGACGTCAACTTTTTATGCACTTTTATTGAAGACAGTTGCTACAAAACGGAGTTTGTTGTGTTTTCATTTTTTGTTTTGTACAAAATAAACCAATAACAGTATTACAAATATTTCAGATGAATACACCATTGACAGGTAAACCATCCAATGTACATTTATACAGAAAAGGTCCGGGTGAAATCACAGTGGAGGGCTGAGGAGAGGTGTGACTGGTTGTGAGCAGATCCTTCAGCATGTGACTGTCGCAGAGCAAAGAAGCCGTATTAAAGGGAAGGATGCTGGAGATCTAGGAGTTAGTTTTCACTGTTCAGCACGACGCCAGAAAAAACCAAAACTAACATCCCTCTACCCACCATTTCGGTCCGTGGTGAAGGGAAAAGACAAGAACACCTCCAGGTCACACACTGCTGAGTGTGATGGATGGGATGCATCACACTCAGCAGGGCGAGCGGAGATCTGGAGATGATGGAGATGTTTGACATTCATCCGCAAAGAACAAAGACGCCCCAGCAGCAGGCCAAGGGCCAGGAGGCTCTCAGCCTCTCAGGGATGACGCGTCCCTCTCCACACCAGTCGCTGACGCAATGAAAAGCAGCTCCTAGAAAACGGGCAGCTGAGGTTTCTCATCACTACAGGATCCATAATTAAAGCTCATACGTGGGGACGCGACTGGCAGATTTCTGCTGCCAGAGCCTCCGTGAGCCACAACACTGAGGTGTGCAAAGTGCCTGTACGCCAGTCCAGCGTGTGTGTGCGTGTGTGTGCGTGTGTGTGTGTGTGTGTGTGTGTGTGTGTGTGGAACATAGACGAGCGTTTGCATCGGAACAAAGGGACGATATTAAAGACCTGTAAGAGCAGCTGAGCATTTAAACACCAAAGGAACAAAAAGAGAAATGAGAGTGGGAGTGTGTGTGTGTGTGTGTGTGTGTTCTGGAGGTGAGCTGCTCTGGTTCAGTCCACATAACAGACAATATGTTCAAAGAGAAACATGCACAAACACAGATAATTTGCATTAAAACAGCTTCCGCTGGAAGGCAGTGGAAAGAGACCGCCGACACAGATCAGGAGGACGTGCACAAACGGAAACACAAATCTTAGCTCTTTTTTTCTGATAATGAATTTTGGCTGTTAAAAGCTTTTTCCTCAGGATTTTCCTTTCACATCATCTAAAACTACCCGTGCGGTACTAGTAACCAGTTACCCAGGATCATGAGACCTTCTGCGCGTTACATTCAGAGTTAGAATTTGATTTCAGGAAGCTTTCTTCCCCTCAGCTTTCACGTTCATGTTTGGTCTGTGTTTCAGATGGTGTCCCAGCGGTTTGGAGCCCAGGAAGAAGCTGCAGGCTCCGTGTGGACCGTCTGTATCCCAGCCGGGAAAATGGGATTAAAGTTCACACAAAAACCAGCTTGTAAAAACTGTGATTTATCCAGAGGACGACAAGGAAGCATTAAGCCTTAAACACAGAGGATTTGAAAACAGCATGGTCCAAACACTGATCTGGGAGGTACTCCCCTGGTGCCATTTAACACAAATCCAGCTTTACCTCGTCCAAACGGAGAGGTTCCCGACATTTACAAGACACACTTGAAGGGTTTGCAGGCAGACTCATTTACAGTACAGATCTGTGGTTCGTGCGAAAAACGCTGCAAACAAAAGACATGCAAACTTCCCAAACACTGAAAAAAACAACAATAAAAAACATCCAGACATGAACCACAGCGAACGTCCAGTTTGAACAAGCCTGCTGTATAAATTATTATTAAAAGTTTCCTAAAAACACACTTTAAAATAAAATTTCACATAAAAAAAGAATAAATAAAACTGGTGAGTAGTTTTGCACCGTTCCCTTTAGAACCTGGACAGACACGAAATCAGCTGTCCTCACCTGGATCCTGTCAAACCATCGACGGACGACCAGTTCACACCAGCGAGGGGTCAAAGGTGCGTCAGGGTGTCACACGGGTCCTGAGAGGAGGAACACACACGGCGACTGGCGGGTCTCTGTTAGAGGCACAACCGCAGATTTCATCCTTCGCCGCCATTTGCTGCTCTGGGAAGTTCTGTCCTGATAATCAGGCCAACAAAATACTCATTTCCTTTGTTTTGCTGCATCTTTAAAGAGGAAAATCCTGGGCTCATACTTAACCTCTGGCATGGAGACGACCGGGGGCGTGGCTAGAAACCTCTGACCAGCAGGTTCCTCAGAACAAACGATGTTTCTGAGCAGAACTGTGACCAGGCTGTTGATGTGGACGGATCTGGAGACACAAGCTGCCGATCGGAGCAGACGAAGGAGGTTTGAAGGTGAACCTTCCGGCCCGAACCTGCTGAACTGGATCCACTTGGTGGTTTTCGTGGGAAAACCTCTGGAACAGGCGGGAAGTCTGAGGCGAGCGCAAACTCGGGGCACTACTGGTTCACCGGGGTCAAATGTGGACAGAAGTACTCGCAATTGCACATCAGAGGTGAAACGTCCACGAGACATTTTATGTGTAAATCAAACCATAGCGATCGGAAGAAAAGAGGAGTTTGTTCCACTGTGAAGAAGACAGCTTCGGGAAAAGCAGGAAGCATCAGCTGGCGCCAGTTCCGCAGTGAAACCACGTTAAAGGCTCCATCAAGAGTGTGTGAGGCTTAAACGCTGTTTTCTGGGTGTTGGTGTCAGCCTAAGCCCGGCCCCGCAGAGACGCTTCTGGCTGGACACACCCCAGCAGGCAGGGACTAATGAGCAGAGGAGAAGAAGAGAGCTGAGGTGATGCCGTGAGCAGGTTGAAGAGCGGCTCCAGTGTTGCACCAATGGCCCAAACAGCTGTGCTGCAAACGGCTGGAAGCTTCCTGAGACAGCATGGAGGGGGCGCTGGAGCCCGTGTGGAGGCCACGGCGGCTCCTCAGAGGCTCCAGCTGAGTGCAGAGATGCTGCTCCAGACTTCACACCTCCACTGAGGTGATCTGGTTCATCTGCGCTCTCATCAGCTGGATGCTGTTGAGGATCTTCTTCTGGTGGCCGGCCAGCGTCACTCCCACTCTCAGGATGTCCCTGGAGATAAAGCACAAGGTTTTCCAGCAGATGTTACATCCTTTAGAGCAGCGTTTCTCAAAGAGTGGCCTGTGGACCACCGGTGGTCCACGGGCGACCCCTAGTGGTCCGCGAGGTAAAATTCAGTGTAAAAACCAGTGTTTCCTGAACTGAAGATTTAAAGGATTCACTGTTTTGCATATTTCCTGATGCATCTGATGCATCTTGTTTTGGGGGCCGTCAGGTGGTCCGTGAGTGTTTATTTACGGGTCCTGTGGTCCTTGGTCTGGAAAGGTTTGAGAAAGACTGGCTTAGAGGCTGCCTGCAGCCCTGCTGGGCTCCAGCTCACCGTCCAAACTGAATGAATGAATATTTCAGCTGCTGCCTCACCAGCAACCGTCTGATTTATTTAACAGCACTCAGTACTTTCGCAACCTGCTGGAGGGAGCCTGTCAGAAGAGGAACTTACTCCATGGTCATCTGAGACACCATCTGGAAGCTGGTGAAGCCCTCGCCGCTGAAGTTCTCCTTGTACTGGCCCATCTTGATGGCCTCCAGCCATTCGTCCACCGTGCTGAAGGATGAGAAGTCGGGCGTGCTGCGGTCCAGGAGAGGTAGATGGACACTGGCAGACAGGAAGGAGACAAACCGGACCAATCAGCCTGAGGGCGATGGCACCCAGCGCCACGGCGGCTCCTACCTGGAGGACAGCGGCGTCATGG
Source organism: Pao palembangensis (assembly GCA_015343265.1). Lineage (NCBI taxonomy): Eukaryota > Metazoa > Chordata > Actinopteri > Tetraodontiformes > Tetraodontidae > Pao > Pao palembangensis. The sequence continues at coordinate 181,449 of CM027090.1, read as the reverse complement.
CCTTCAGGCTGTTGGGGTTGCGGATCATTTTGTCCAGCGTGCTGACGATCTGGCTGAATTTGGGCCTGTTGTTGCGTTCTTTCTGCCAACAGTCCAGCATCAGCTGATGAAGAGCGCTGGGACAGTCCATAGGAGGCGGCAGCCGGTAGTCCTGCTCGATGGCGTTGATCACCTACAGAGAGAGAGAGGGAGGGAGGGAGGGAGGGAGGGGTGTCAGCGGACCAGCTGCAGCTCAGGGTTCCACTGGGACGCTTGCTGAGCTCAGAGGGGCAATAACCCGGTTAACTAACCCCGCCCCAGCCTTCCTACTCACGTCCTGATTGCTCATGTCCCAGTAGGGCCTCTCTCCGTATGACATCACCTCCCACATCACAATCCCGTAACTCCAGCAGTCGCTGGAGGAGGTGAACTTCCTGTACTGGATGGCCTCTGGAGCCGTCCACCGGATGGGGATCTTCCCTCCCTGGGAGGAAGCGGCCCAGAATTCAGTTAGACACATTTAAAAACCTGTTCTCCTCCAGCTGCAGTGAAGGCCACGGGGACGAGCGCGTCTGGACGCCGCTGCTCACCAGAGCGCTGGTGTAGGTCGGGTCCGACGTGTCGTCCTCCAGAAATCGGGAGAGGCCAAAGTCAGACACTTTGCACACCAAATTGCTGTTGACCAGGATGTTTCTGGCGGCCAGATCTCGATGGACGTAGTTCATGTCGCACAGGTACTTCACACCTGCGGCGATGCCCCGCAGCATCCCCACCAGCTGGATGACCGTGAACTGGCCGTCGTTTTGCTTTAAAGAAAAAAGACTTGGCTTGAGTGCTTTACTGCAGCGGTCCCCAACCCCTGGGCCGCGGCCCGGTACCGGTCCGTGGGTCAGTGGGTACCGGGCCGCGCAGAAACAATAAATAACACATTATTTCTGTTTAATTTACCGTCTAAGTATGAACGATGCTTTATTTTGAAAAACGACCGGATTCTCTCCGTTACATCTCGGTCAGGTGACACGTTAACGCTAAGATTAACCCACAAGCTAGCAAAATGAGCAAACACCAGATGGAAGCACCGAAAACCCTGTTGCCATTTCCAACATCCTGTCTGTGTGAAGCTGGTTTTCTGCAGCGACAGCAACCAAAACACAATTACGGAGAAGACAGGACATGAGCAACACCCTTCGGGTGTGGTTGTCTCCCATTGCCCCTGGATGGGACCGTCTCGTTGCAGAGGAACTAGCTCGGGGCTCCCACTAATGTAGCGTTATGGTGAGTTAAAATTTTCATGCACTTTATACTCGTTTGTGGCGTGTCTGTATCTTTTGAAGGCATGTTTAAACGTTACCATAGCGACCAGAGAGCATTAGGGGGCAGAGCATGGATGCATAAAGAGAGCAGAGGGGCAGAGAGGAAGCTTCCCTACCCGGAGGAAGGAGTCGAGGGATCCGTTCTCCATGAACTCGGTGATGATCATCACCGGGCTGCTCTTGGTCACCACCCCCTCCAGGTGGATGATGTTGGGATGGTCAAACTGGCCCATAATGGACGCCTCACTCAGGAAGTCCCGCCTCTGCCGCTCCGTGTAGCCCACCTTCAGGGTCTTGATAGCCACCAGGATCTCCCTCTTGCCCGGCTGCCGCAGGTTTCCGCTGCACACCTCCCCAAACTCACCTGGCCACACCCAGACCAGTTTGAACATTTTAACCTGCTCGGAGTCATGAGATCAATGATAGAATCTGATAGATCAGTGTTTCTCAAAGTGTGGTCCCACGGACCACTGATGGTCCACGGACAACCCCTAGTGGTCAGCAAGGTTTCACATAACAAATCACATTTTAAAATTTTAAATTTCAATGCTTAAACTTCAGTGTAAAACCAGTGTTTCTTGAACTCCCAAACTTTAAAAAAAATGACTTTATTGTATATGTCCTGATGCGTGTGTCACACCAGCACCTGATCGTTACTTAGCATGTTGTTTTGGGGACTATTTAGAGTCAGGTGGTGCGTGAGGGTTTATTTAAGGGTTCAGTGGTCCTGGGTCTGAAAGAGTCTGAGAAACACTGCAGTAGATCATCAAAATACCGTCAAAAACACATTCCTAGCTTTTCTGAGCGGAAACAAACGCATAGAGATAAAAATATACAACCAGAAGGACGGAGGAATAAACCTGCGCCAATGACTTGTTCGATCTTGACGCAGGAAATGTCGATCTCCTTGGCGAACTCTCGCACGGCTTCGTTGGGGTCCTCGTAGGTGAACGGGTCGATGTAGATCTTCATTCCTGGTGAGGCTTCAACACAGAGAAGGAAGAGACAGCAGGAGGTGCAGACGCAGAGCAGAGCGGCTGCAGCCCCACAGCAGCTCCGGGACACTTACTGCGACCGCTGGTGTAGTGCTGCTGCAGCTTGTCCGTGTACTCCGAGTCGGTCCGGTCCGAACTCCTCCTGCTGCGCGCGCGCACACACACACACACACACACACAGACGCAGAGGCCATCATTTGCTAAAGAGCAAACACCATAGAATAAGAAGACTAAATCACCCCGGGTTTCCACCGGAGGCGGTGCGTCTCCGTCCCTCCGTCCATCCATCCCGATTTCTGTCGTCTGGACAGACGGAGACACTGCAACAATCTAGCACCATCCAGTGCGTGGGGACAGGAAGTCGGATGCGAAGAGAAAATAAAACTCCAGGAAATTGTCAAAATAAAAGCTCCCGTATTTAGAGCGATCTTTTTCAACAGGACGCTAAAAACGAAATCACGTACGACCGCGAGAGATTACCACTTTGTAGTTTTTAAAGGAGCCACAGAAGAAGACGCCCTTTGTTCCTAGAGGAGGAAAATTCCCCCTTTCTCCAGATTTTGGTGACTCCACCATGGGGAATTCTGTTAATGTTTCCTAAAATGTGTGGCAGAGCGCTTATTTCTGGTAGATTCTTTATTTATTTTATTTAATATATTCGTAGATCTGCTGCAAACATAAGTTAACTTGTGATGTTGTTTCACACACCCACAAACAAGAGATAAAACCGCCCAAGAAAAAGATGATTCACACATGGAATAACGTAAAAAAAGATGATTCACACATGTAATAACGTAAAAAAAGATGATTCACACATGTAATTACGTAAAAAAAGATGATTCACACATGTAATAACGTAAAAAATATGATTCACACATGTAATAACGTAAAAACCATCGCTCCAAATACGGGAGCTTTTATTTTGAAAATTTCCCGGCTGTTTTATTTTTTCTTCGCACCCGACACCCGACCCTGCCATGGGCGGAGCCTCCAGCCCTGTCGTGGGCGGAGCCACAGCCAGTGGAAACTGTTTCGGATGAAATCTAATCCGGATGGACGGAGACGCAGCGTATCCGTGGAAACGGGGGGTCACTCACCTGCGACAGACTATTATCAGAACGGTGACGGCGAGGATGAAAACCAGGCCGGCGGCGGCCGAGCCGAGGATGAGCGGGAGCTTCTGGTGGATGCTGGAGTTATACTCCTCTAACGACCACAGAGAAAGGCCGCAGAGGTCAAAGGTCACCACCTGATGGCAGCTATCAGCCCACAACCATCCTCACCTTCAGTCATCGTCTGAAAGTACATTTTTCCGCTGAAGCGTCCGAATCCAGCAACGGTCCGAGCCCGGACCTGGAAGACGTAGATGGTTCCGGATCGCAGCCCTCCGATGACGGCCGTGTTGGTCTGGATCCTGCTGACCGAGGAGTTCCACTCAGCCTGGTTCTGCAGGACAAACCAGCGTGTGTGAGGGTGTGTGTGTGAGAGTGTGTGAGTGTGTTAGATTCTGTGTTTATGTTGCACCTCACGCCCAAGCAAGTTCTAGTCTGTGGATTCTGTTCACTGACAATAATAAACCCTTTCTGATTCTGATGTGTGTGTGTGTGTGTGTGTGTGTTTGTGCGTGCGTGTGTATAGGTATGTGTGTGTGTATAGGTGTGTGCATGTGTATAGTTGTGTATGTGTGTGCGTATAGTTATGTTTATGTATAGGTGTGTGTGTGTATAGGTGCATGTGTATAGGTATGTGTGTGTGTGTGTATAGGTGTGTGTATGTATAGGTGTGTGTTTGTATAGGTATGTGCGTGTGTGTATAGGTGTGTGTTTGTATAGGTATGTGCGTGTGTGTGTGCGTGTGTGTATAGGTGTGTGTTTGTATAGGTATGTGCGTGTGTGAGTGTGTGCGTATAGGTGTGTGTTTGTATAGGTATGTGCGTGTGTGCGTGTGTGTGTGTGCGTATGTGCGTGTGTGTGTATAGGTGCATGTGTATAGGTATGTGTGTGTAGGTGTGTGTGTGCGTATAGGTGTGTGTTTGTATAGGTATGTGCGTGTGTGCGTATAGGTGTGTGTTTGTATAGGTATGTGCGTGTGTGTGTGTGTGAGCGTACGTGCGTGCGTCCACACACCTTCTGGTAGTACTGCAGCTCGTACTCCAGGATGACTCCGTTGGGCTGCTCGGGCTGGGACCAGGACAGGGTGATGCTGCTGGGGCTCCTGCTCACCTGGTGGATGATGGACACGGCTGACGGTGCTGAGGACCAACCAAGGAGACAGCGAGTGAGGACGAGCAGCAGCAGCGTTGGAGGCGTGAGGAGGAGGAGGAGCCTGACCCGCCTGGTTGGTGGTGATGTTGACTGAAGCGTGCTGGGGCGGGTACGGGCTCTGCTCCGAGACGCCGTTCACCGCCTGGACCTCAAAGGTGTACTGGGTGTGAGCCAGCAGCTGGCTGACGTGGACGCGGGTGTCCGTCAGTCCCAGCTGACGGGGGACGAACTGCACGTTGTCCCCACAGCGGGTGCATCCGCCACGCCCGCTGCCGCAGCTCTTGCATATGATGTTGTAGACCACGTCTTCCCGGCCGCCGCCCTCCTGCGGCGGGCTCCACTCCAGCTGCAGAGACGTCTCGTTCACCATGGAGATGACGCCGCGCGGCGCTGACGGGACGGCTGCGGCAGACAGAGCGTCTGTTACAGCCGTACGGCTCAAGCACAGGCGCTGCGGGGACACGTACTTGTGCAGGGCATCTGCTGCGGGTCGGCGTCGCTGCGGTAGTAGCCGGAGCGGCAGACGCAGCTGGTCGCCCCCACGCTGCTGGTCCTGCTGTTCAGGGGACACTGCTGACACCCGTCGTCTCCCTGCACAGCCTTGAAGAAGCCTGAAACACAAGCTGGAGGGCGGAGACGGGAGGCTTTAGGACGGAGAGACGGCCGAACCCAAGCAGGAAACCACAGAGAGATGCTAGCAGCTAGATGCTAGCAGCTAGATGCTAGCAGCTGCCTGCACATCAAAACCCATCTGCATCCTTTTATCCAGCTGAGCTGCACGTCTGCTAAAGGTCAGTCCACAGACTAGACCTCCTTCAGATTCTGTCAGCTCTGCTGTCTGGAACACGACACACGTGGACCACAGGCCCAGACCCCCAGCAGCTCCGCCTTTTAGAAGGTCTGCAGACCAAACGCTGCTTTTATCCAACCTACCAGCGGAGCTAACAGGTCAAAGCGTTTGTATGATTTCTGCATGAGCTGGTACTTTTCTCTGCTCCCGAAGATAAACAGGATGTTATTTCATGTTTATTATACAAAACTTAAGTTTCTATATTAAAAAAAGGAAAGCTGGGTTGGATGGAGGGCGCCAGAGGAAGACTCCTGCTGGAGTCAGCATCAGAAACATGGTGCAAACATTGACCCAACAGGACAACGCAGAGATACGTGGGCCTTGTTTGAAGATGTTTAGTTGGAAAATCCTCAGAGCCTCCGGTGAAGAACTGACCCTCTAAGAGGATCAGCCCACAGCGCCCAGACCTGCTCAGGATTAATGCTCACATCCTTCCACTGCACAGATCAGACTCCAAAACCTTCTCCTGACCTCCTAGGAGGCCAAGCTCCACCAGAGAGGGCTGCTTCATTCAAGCTAGCCCGTTTTAATTGGAGCCCTCGGCTGCGGAGCTCTAACGCAGCAGCTTCCAGCTGTAACTGAGGGTTCTGCAGCCTCTCACCTCTGCAGGACGTTCCGTTGTCCACCGGTTCGTACCCGCCTCTGCACACGCAGCGCCCGATGGGCACCAACCATTCTCCGTCCCCGTTGCAGTACAGCTTGATGGGCACGTCCACCTCCTCCCCGTTGGGAACGCACACCCCTCTGGCTGCTACCAGGGAGGTGCTCTCGGCCCCAGAGAGCGTCTCGGGAAAAACGGCGCCGTTCTGAATCACGCGAGGACACTTCCTGTAGAAGACGCGAACAGCGATGAGGGACATGCAGGCGCCGTAGTCCTGGAAAGCCAGGTAGAAGCCGCTGCGCGACACGGGCCCAAAGCTGCGAACTTCGCTGTTGATCTTCATGATGCGACCACCGAGGTCGACCTGAGAGAAGCTCTCATCAGCAGCTATGGTGTCCACCTTCACCCACGGGTTCTCCATCCAGGCCGGGGACGAGACGCTGGCCGTGTCCCCGTCCGACTCGTAGTAGTAAAGGTTGAACGTTTCCTTGCACGAGCCGGGAACGTTGGGTATGGAACTGCAGTCGCGCACGGAAAACTTCATCTGCACGTGGATCCGCTGAGCGCCGCCGCGCCGGATGTATTTGGTGCGAACCCAGTTGTTCTGGCTCGCATCGAAGACGTTGCACACCTGGTACGTCCGGATGGTGTTCATGTGCTCATCGTAGCCGCTAACTTCTTCCCACTGGAAGAGAAAGAAGGGAAAAGGCTGATGAGGAGTGGGAGTGCAGAACCTGGGCTGGACATGAAAGTTTCACGTCTCCACATGAATGACATGTCCGAGTGTGATGGGTGGGTCCACTCACCCCTTGGGACGGGTTGATGGTCCAGCCCAGTTCCGCTGTTGCTGTTGTCGAGTCCATCAGCACCTCTGCAGGTCCCAAACAAGGAAGCACACAGAAAGTCAGCTTATTTATTCTGAGCCTTCAAGAGAAGCCCCAAATCCCCGATAACAGGACTTTTATTGAGTAATGATTGACTTTATCTTCCGTCCTGCTGACTGACATTAAAAGTGGATAAATGCACATATTTCTACGCAAGAGGATTAGGACCACCCATGAGACAAAAATGAGAGGAGGTAGGTTTTTTTTCATTATGCACTTTGAGAAAAAAGTCGAAATATAATGTCGAGACGGGACCCTTGAGCAAACTCCATTAGGAAAATAGGTTCGCTTGTGTTCCTAATGTGCCGAATGGGACACGGAAGCCTAACATTGCCCACAATAGTCTTTCATTTTTGTTTGTTCGTTTTTGTTGCTAAAGCCAAGTCCAAAGTATAATTTCACCAAGTCATCTAAACGCCTGCACGGCCTTTCGTAGAAGCTGGTTGTTATAGTCTCAAAAGGTCCACTTTATTCTCGACATTTTATGTCGACTTAATTCTCGACATTTCGACTTTATTCTCGACATTTTATGTCGACTTAATTCTCGACATTTCGACTTTATTCTCGACATTTCGACTCTATTCTCGACATTTTATGTCAACTTTATTCTCGACATTTTATGTCGACTTAATTCTCGACATTTCGACTCTATTCTCGACATTTTATGTCGACTTTGGCTGAAAAAAAACGACCTCCTCCTCCTACTTTGTCCCCTCGTGGATGGCCCTACTCCTCTTCCGTACATTTCAGACTGAGCAGACAGCAGCGAGAACCGAAGAGCAGCGTCAGTCCGTCTCAGTGCCACTAGGGGGCAGTGTGCGCAGAGCAGTATGTATCGTTTCTATACGGTATCTGCAACAACAGCTGGGTGCTGCAGGAAGGAGAGCAGCAGTGACATGTGACTGGGTCTGGTTAGTCAAGCAGCTGATTCTGTCCTCGCGGTAACCACCTGACGTCTGCCCGCCTGGACTGAACGTAACTGGGCCGACATGGCGAAACCGTGAACGGGGTGTGGACGCCACACGCGCTCTGAGCCGAGCGGCGCCTCGGTGACAAGCCAGGAGAAAGCGCGTCAGATGCAACCGCGCTGCAAGGACTCTGTTTCCGGCGTGCACGTGTTCAATTATTCACAGAAGCGTGCCGGTCTGCAGCCGAGCAGAGCTGCTCCTCCCAGCCTGAACAGAGTCAGAGTTCATGGGGAACGCTAGCGGCCGCAAATCCCGCCAGCCGTCAAAGCCTCCACTGCGTTCAGTCAGTCAGCCAGCGCATAGAGGCAGAATCAGCCTGCAAGCGGCGCACGAAGAGGCTGCAGACGGAGAGGACGGGCGCTGGGGTCGGCCTCAGCTGGGACCCTGACTCAGCGCTCACATTTAGGAGGCAGCGGGCTCTCGCCTGACTGGAGTTTCAAAGACGTCAAAACAGAAATGAGAATTTCTGCTCAGGAGACCAGAAATGATCACGTGTTGGAATCATTTCAGCCTGAGTCAAAACCAAACTGCATGGAGGCAAAATGGCGGCTGTACATTTTTTTGGGGGTCGCTGTCGTTTCCTCCCAGAGTCACGCTGAAATAAGAGCAACCAGCCTTGCATCCGAATGGCCCATTTTTCCGGCTGCTCACTTCCTGTTAGCATCAGCGGAGATTAATGAGGAGCTGGAAGGAAGCGGCGAGCCAGGTGTCAGAGCTGCCGCTAAACAGGAATAAAGAGGCCATGAGCGCTGACCCGCAGCCCTTCCCACAGACCCGGCCAAGAAGGAATCAGGAGGGACGCTTCGTCTGAACGTGCCTGAAGCTGCAGCTTCAGCTGCAGCTTCAGCAGCAGCTTCAGCAGCAGCTTCAGCAGCAGCTTCAGCAGCTTCAGCAGCAGCTGCAGCAGCAGCTTCAGCAGCAGCTTCAGCTGCAGCTTCAGCAGCAGCTTCAGCAGTAGCTTCAGCAGCAGCAGCTTCAGCTGCAGCTTCAGCAGCAGCTTCAGCAGCAGCAGCTTCAGCAGCAGCTTCAGCTGCAGCTTCAGCAGCAGCTGCAGCAGCTTCGCTCGCTTACAGGCTGCTTTAACGGCGCCCTACGTTATCACAATCCTCCTACAGATCAAACTGTCGCTTCAAGTTGTTTTTATCCGTTTCTGTCACTTTGAAATGCAGCCCAGAGATGGGAGAACACACCAGGAAACACACACACACACACACACACACACACCCACACACAGAGTCAAATCATGTGACCCTTCATGCTCTGATTTGGTGCTTAATGTTCTGGGAATTTAAACTCCAAAAAACCTGAACATTTCCATCAAACTTGATGAAAAGTCAGTTTGATTCCCAAAGAATTTCAGGACAATCACGTGTGTGTGTGTGGTTGTTTCACGTGTGTGTGTGTGGTTGTTTCACGTGTGTGTGTGGTTATTATTTGTGGTTGTTTCAGTCACTCAAACGAGGACACAAACTCCTCACAACCAGGAAAGAATCAGTCGGGAATCCAGAATCCAGCAGGTCAGTGTGGCGGATTTGCACGCCTGCCTCCATCATGTCGCTGCTAAACGTCAATATCAGACGGAGCCAGCGAGCGCGAAAGCCTCATCATCAGAGCAGAGGGGGCGGAGCTTCAGAGACGCGTTATCATATCTGCGCATGATGAGGAGCAGGCAGCCGACTGTCATTGGCTGGAGCTGCTGCTGGGAGCCTGGAGCAGGGAAATGGGGACAGTGGGCTGGCGGAGGCTGGCGAGGGCGGGGCTTAGTATATGTCGCCCTCCTTTCGTGAGCAGACATTTGTCCTGTCGCTTCTCTGCTTCCTGGAGTTGGAGCACGACTGGACCCGATATGCTTCTGTGATGTTTGATACGCCGACTTCGCTCGCTGAACGCTCTGGATTAACGAGTTAGCGTTAAATCCAGAGCGCCCAGCCCGTCTGGTTCTTCTCCACCTGGCCTCCACCCTTCACTCCTACAGCACATACACTTAGATATTCAGAGCGCGAGGGCTCCTGTTTGGCTTTTTGTTCTGCATAATTCAATCAAAAGTAGGCCAACGAGGAGGAGAGAGCGGGCCAAGTCCAGCACACATAATCCCTGTAGGCGGAGCCGTGCTCTGGACGCCACGCTGGATTAAAGCCACTGGGACACGTCGGGGAATTCACCGAGGTTAGACCTCACATTACTCATTACTACTAACGACACCGACTCATCGGGACAGAGAGCGCACGTGTGATCTGAACACACGCTCCTGCGTGGTGTCACAGAGGCCGGCTGTGGGGGTGGAGGAGCAGCTGAGGGCCGTCGCCACGGGTTACCAGTAAACGTCCTGGAAGATGCCCAGAGTTTAATTAATTTGGCGCCTTTCACAATAAAGTTGTCTCTAGGTGCTTTACAGAGGCAGAAACCCGGAGCCGGAACCCCCAGGTGAGCACAGTGGCAGGAAAAACTCCCTTTTAACAGGGAGAAACCTTGAGCAGGACCAGGCTTACAAGGAGGAACCATCCTGAGAAAGTCAGCTGGGTAAAGCAGGAGAAGAAGAGGGAGACAGGACAGAGAGAATTAAGAGAGAGAAACAGACAGTTGACGGTGAAATGAACTTTTGTTCTTTCTCAGGCTGCAGGAGATGCAGCGGAGGCGCTGCTGCACTCTGACCTCTGACCTCTGAGGAGACACTCAAGGTCCAGCGGTGCCTCAGACTCTGCTGCACGTTCAGACAGGTGACCTGAGCCTCCAGACGTCACCAGAACTTCACCTTTAACCTCAGCCACCCAGAACATCTGCTGGGACCAGAACTCCACCTCTGACCTCAGCCTTGCTCCCAGAATCTTTGACTTTTTTTGGATTTGTGCTGGGAGCTCAGCAGAGCCGATGCGCAGCGGCGGAGGCTGGCTCCCGCAGCTCCAACCACAGACGAGTGCAGAAGTGGGTCAGAGGCTGCTCTGATCCCTGTCGACGCTCCCGCAGGCGATTGGCTCAGATTTCCAGCGTGAAATGTCACCAAAAGCCAGCGAGGCCGGAGCGGCTTCGCTCCCAGAGGCAGAAAAAAACGTCTGTTTCTGAGGGACGAAGACAAAGGTTTGGAGGAATCTGGTGGAAAAGAGCCAGCAGATGAAGATGGAGAAGAAGATGTCTGTGACTCAGAGAGAGAGAGAGAGAGAGGAGTAGCTGAGGTTGGAGATAAAGCAGAAGATGATGACCTGTGACCAGTATCTCTGACTGGTTTGGAGGAACCAGTGAGGGGATGATGCTGGTCAGCAGCAGCTGAGAACACCTTAGGAATCAGATGTTTCACTAGAATGTTTCCTGAAAACAGACATTTCTGTCAACGCTTCAAGTTGCTGACGATCATCACAAACATCTACAGGAGCCTACAGGAGTCAGCACAAACGTTCCTTTATTTCAGCCTCTGAGCGCTGATCAGGTCACATGACCGAGGAGCCCGGTCACCTGACAGCACGATCCAACCAATCAGAGTCGAGAAAAGGACGCAGGCTACGACAGAAGCTGACACACCCGGGAGAACCATCCAGACCAGGAGCAGAACCATCCAGACCAGTAACAAAACCATTCAGACCAGTTCAGACCAGTAAGAGAACCATCCAGACCAGGAGAAGAACCATTCAGACCAGTAACAAAACCATCCAGACCAGTTCAGACCAGTAAGAGAACCATCCAGACCAGGAGAAGAACCATTCAGACCAGTAACAAAACCATCCAGACCAGTTCAGACCAGTAAGAGAACCATCCAGACCAAAAGCAGAACCATTCAGACCAGTAACAGAACTATTCAGACCAAATGCAGAACCATGCAGACCAGGAGGAGAACCATCCAGACCAGTAACAAAACCATCCAGACCAGTAACAGAACCATCCAGACCAGTTCAGACCAGTAGCAGAACCACCCAGGCCAGTAACAAAACCATTCATACCAGTTCAGACCAGTAACAGAACCATCCAGGCCAGTAACAAAACCATTCAGACCAGTTCAGACCAGTAATAGAACCATCCAGGCCAGTAACAGAACCATCCAGACCAGGAGCAGAACCATCCAGACCAGTAACAGAACCATCCAGACCAGTAACAGAACCATCCAGACCTGGAGCAGCAGTGAATGGCACCAGTTACCCAGCAGGGTGTGAACGTTTGGGGGGGCGGCGCCATGTTTCTGGAGGAAAAGCAACCTGAGCTTTTCGGGCATATGAGCCGTGACCGCTCCGCCACGACTGTGGCTGACTGATGGCTTGTGATTTATTGAGGTCACTAAAAGAGTGTTAAGAAAGAAGAGCTCAGAGGCAGATGAGTGGCGTCATAAACACCAGTCCAACCAAAACCAGCCACCGCGCGCAGGAAGAAGCAGCCGCGCGTCCTCGCCGCGGCTGCGGCATCAGGACGCCCGCGGACAGAACAGAACAGAACCGAACCGAGGCGGCTGCTCGCCGCAGCTTCGCTTCCGGTGGTGCTGCTGCTCCAGAGTCCACCCGTGTCCACAAACACACCGTCCCAGCTGCCAGCACGCATGTTTCATGAAGCCAGGAACGGCGTTCACACACGCACGCAGACGCGTTAAACCGAGCTGAAACATGTGAAACACCCAGAAGCTAAAGCTGGGACAGGCCGTTTCTCCCGAGGGTCGTCAGCTCTGACCCCAAAACCGGAGGAACTCTTTGAGAAGAACTTAGTTCCACAGACAGGAGCCCTCCAGGTGAAGGCGGAGCTCCTCGATTTGCGGCAGGTGTGGAGGGTTTACAGTCGGCTGGAAGCACATGTTGCACCGGGGCACAGTGGTCGACCGAGACCCCGAACTGGAGAACCATAACGGCGGCTGGAGTCCGCCTGACTCCCCTCAGAAGAAGTTAAACAAAGAGTAGAAGCGGAGATGCGTTCCAGCTGAGCGCACGACAGCGATCCAGCGCAGCGTTCGCGGACCTCCGTGCACGCTCCACACAGACGCTTTCTGGGTTTCTGTCATCAGTGCGGGTTCTGGATCAGCACCGGTTCCACCATTCACAGCCCATCTGAGGTGAAAACGCCGGCTTACCTTCGACAGCCCACACCGCCGGCAGCATCCAGAGAAGGCGCAGGATGTCCAGGACCATCCCGGGAGTCTGGCGGGGAAAGCCCAACACGTTCATGGCGAGGCGGTCCGGCGGCAGCAGCGCGGTTCTGGCGGCGGATTCATTCGGAACTGCAGCTCCTCATCTTCATCAGCAGCATCAGCGTCCTCCTCATCACCGCCATCCTCATCCTCAGCAGCAGCAACAGAGGGACGAGCGCGGCTCGGGCCAGCCTGGGCCAAACCTGCAGGAGGGGGCCGGAAACACGTCACTGCAGAGCCGCACGCGCGCTGACTGGATCAAAGGAAGAGTCAGGATGCCGCCGCCGCGAGACCAGAACGGGCTGAAGATGACGACGAACGTGACAAACAAGAAATAAACAAAAGAAATAATAATACAAAATAAATAAATGAAGATTTTTCTTCTGTCATTTAACGATGAATGAATAAAATTCTGAATTAAGATTAGATTCAAGTTTTAATCCGGCACAGAGAGAGCAGATGATCTGGTTATACTGGGACAGAGGGGGTAAAGGGGCTGGTTATACTGGGACAGAGGGGGTAAAGGGGCTGGTTGTACTGGGACAGAGAGGGTAAAGGGGCTGGTTATACTGGGACAGAGAGGGTAAAGGGGCTGGTTATACTGGGACAGAGGGGGTAAAGGGGCTGGTTATTGGTGTCTCTGATAGATGTAAAGTACCTTCTGGGGTTTCTAGCCCTTAAATCCTGAGTTCTTCTCTGCTCTAAGTTATTTCATAACAGAGAGAGAGGGGGAGAAAGAGAGAGAGATGGGGAGAGAGCGAGAGAGAGAGCTCAGTGGGGAAATAGAGCAGAAGAATATGGGCCTGACAAAAAAGGAATTCAGCCTTGCTCAGATGAGTGAGGGCTACAAAACAACAGATTATCGGAGCCCAGGGCTTGTTCCCATGGAAACCTCTGCTCAGAGAGACAGCAATGAAAATGCAGCAGATTGTAGGTCAGACGCGCCATCAGCGATCCAATCACATGTAATCTGTCTTGACTTGTGGGTCATAGGTTGAGCAGAGAAGCTGGTGCCTTTCCACCGCGGCTCTGGTGTTTGATGCTCCAGTCGCACTTCCCAGTACACCAGTACTTCCACTGCATCTGTGACCACAGGTACAAGCAGGTGACAACAACCCAGTTAGGACTGGGCAACACGAGACATTTAAACTGGACTGGTCATACTGGAAACTGGAAACATCCTTAACAGTGATGTGAGGAAGGCAAAGAATTAGAAGAGGAATCCCGAAGGCACCATCGTAGCACAATTTCCCAAATTTGTGTTCCAATATTACAGGTTAATGGTACCATCTACGGTACAAAAGTATTTTATAATGAGAAGCCGCAGTCATATTTGGACAAGAATATTTAACCTGTCTTTAATCGCTGCTTTGATTAAAAATGAGTTTACATCTCCCTCTAGTGGTCAGATGTGTAACTGCTGATTAAAAATGAGTTTATATCTTCATCTAGTGGTCAAAAGTGTAACTATTGATTAAAAATCAATTTACATCTCCCTCTAGTGGTCAGAGGTGTAATTGTTGATTAAAAATGAGTTTACATCTCCCTCTAGTGGTCAGAAGTGTAACTATTGATTAAAAATCAATTTACATCTCCCTCTAGTGGTCAGAGGTGTAATTGTTGATTAAAAATGAGTTTGTATCTCCCTCTAGTGGTCAGAAGTGTAACTGCAGCCAAGCGCCTGCGTGTGTGCGTGAGAAAGAGGGCCCCAGCCTGCAGAGGTGTAAGAGCGAGCGGAGGGGAGAACTGTGAGGAAGAAGCCTTTGAGTTCTGATTGCCAGATATTGTTTTTGATCCACATTTCTGTGACCTTTGCTGGACTTGATGGACACGTGACCCACCGTGAACCTGACCGTCCTGGCTTGAATGAAGCATTTAGCAGCAGGAAGAGCGAGCCCTGTCAGGAATTAGCCCCAGAGCATGTGAGGTGACTGGATAGCAGGGCAGATGATGGTCAGAGCTCCTCGCTGCTCCACACGTTTGGGTTGGCGTCTGACTCTCCCGGCAGATTATGATGTCACAGTTCAGAATCAGCGCCTCCTCTGGAGCCGGGATCACCGTCGGCATTAAGTGCACATAGGTATGTGGTCTGCAGCCAGTCAGGAGCTCTGGGTCTCTTCTCCTGTTGGGCTCTCCCTCAAGGAAATTCTGGATTTCGGACAGATCAGGATGAGGAAACTCAAAGGCGACTGAGACGCCTTCCTGTCCACCTCCGGTAAGATCACAACAACCCTGCTGACCGATCCGCTCTCAAACAAACCTCCAGCAGCCTTTTCTGTTAAACATCGGGTTTACGTTTATAGCCGAGAACCTACAGGACCCCAGACTGAACCCTGCGGGATGCCACAGGTGCTTTGGGTTGTGCCGGGTAACTGGAGCAGGTGGGAATAAGCGTGTCCTTCCACAGCGAGTCAGCTGCCTGCAGCCAGGATGAAGGTGAAGTGGACGACGCTGGGCATGGTGGTCTTCTTCCTGCTGTCGCTGGTCATGACCTGCTGCTTTGTATGGCAGTACAGGATGCCGAAGCTGAGGACAGGTAGCCTTCCACACACCCACCCACACCGTCAAAGGCGCGCCGGGACTCTGTACTGGGACTACTTTTGGAGCCAGGCCGGTTTGGCGTAATAGCTTAAAGAGCAGCAGCGGGATTACACAAAGCTGCAAACAGTGGCAGCGGGATTAGCTGCTGACCTCCTGCTGGGGGGGGGGGGGGAGGGGGGGAGAAGGAGGAGGGGAGGGAAGACAAAGGAAAAAGGGGGCATAAACATCCTGAACACCAAACTGAGACAAATTCTGTTTCATGTTACATCCACAGCATGCCCCCTCTTCCTCCTCCCTCCTCTTCCTCCTCCTCCTCCTGCCCCCTCCTCTCCTCTACCTCCCCATTAACGAGTTGACCTTTTTACAGCACAACTGAACACCTTTTTTATAGCCAGTGCGGATGTAATAAAGGAAGGCTGACTGTAGATTAGATTAAAAGAATGTGTGTGTGTGTGTGTGTGTGTGTGTGTGTGTGTGTGTGTGTGTGTGTGTTGGGTGATTTTCAGAGAACAAACTGACTCCATTCAGCAGTTTCATCTGAATAATCATTAAACAAGCTGTGATTACGTAAATGCGTGTGTGCTGACTCACTGAGGACGCCAGGGTGCTGTTGTGAGGATTGCTGTGTATTTCTGCTCCTCTGTCCTCAGAAGCCTTCTCCACGCAAGTGGCAGAGTGAGACATGTGTCCTCGCCCCCGAGCCTGTCCCGCCTCCAGCATCCTGCATCACAGCCTGAAGACCGCTCTAGAGAAGGTGAGGTGTTCAGCTGCAGCCGCGCACGCACGCCCAGGGTCAGGGGTTGCGTGGCTCGTCACGCCGATTGACCGCGGGTCTGGAACAGGTGGATGCAGCTCCTGAGATCCAGCGCTCACGCCACCGCTGCCGGTCGTGGTCGGGCCATCGCCGTTCTCAATGATTCTGGTCCTGTGGAACGGCAATTTTTTGGGGGAGGGAGGGAACGCCAGGCTTATTCGCCCTCTCCGCCTCAACGAAAATACCGGTGTACAGGTGAGACACGGGTGGGACAGGACACATCCCCAGGCCTCGTTTCAGGAGGGAAACTGGGTTTCAGTGTTCGAGTTGGGATCAGGTGATGGAGTGAGCATCTAAGTCTCGCCCTCCTGTCCTTCAAACACGAACGGGTCAAAGGTCAAATATGAAAGTGACTCAGGGAAACCTATTTGGCAGCACGCGGATGCTTTTAGTTGTTACACACAGAGCTGTGATCAGTCAGACCGAACCAGCCGAAGCGCTGAGTTTCTCGCCGCTTCCTCGGCCGTGATCGCGAGTCTGTCGGGAAGATCTTCCCACGCTGATGCTCTACAAGCTGTGGGAGGACTGCCTGCTGGACTCTCTGGACGACCCTCTGAGTGAGCTACCTGGATGGTTTCACATCAAGAACCCCTCTGGGTGGACCCAGGAGCGCGCTCATCGGGCTGACTTGCACGATGACAGTCAGCTCTCTGGTAAGTGAGCTTGACGTGTCATCATCGCTCTCTCCCACCACAACCAGTAAGAAACACCAGCAAGGAGGTGAGTTACAGAGCAAATGCTAGACGCAGGAAGACGGAATTCTTTGATTTTATAAATATAAATGCTTAATTTTGGCCGTGTTTGCACAGTAGGAAGCTGTCAGTTGATCACCTCATTAGCGGTTAGCACCTGAGCACTGCAGAAGAGCACAATGATGCTGCTCTTCGAGGGCCAATGGAGTGTTCGCCCACCACAGCGTGACTGTGGCTAAGAGACGAGCAAATACCCCCAGCTGTTTCTCGATGCTAATCGCTCTGGCGCGCCGAATGACAGTCTGGAAAAGTGTCTGTGTAGATTCTCAGTCATCCAGGTCATGGTTCAGTGTAGATCTTTCACTGGTTGGATTGAGAGCGACCAGTTAGCTTCTCGGCAGCTTTTCAGCAGCAGAGCTGAAAAGGTTTCAGGAATACTGGCAGCAAGACGCCCGTGAACACTCAGCAGTCTCGCAGGTGGCAGGGGTCGCCATCGCCAGTTGCGCTTCTCACCTGCTGGGTCACAGCGCCAGAGCCCCAGGTTCACCAAACAGCTGCGAATGCCGACGAAGAGCAGTGGAGAATGATTGTACGCAGACAGAGTGCTCAGTCCATCAATTCTGCCTCTTCAAAACCAGCTTATTTCTGTCAGCACTACAGCTGGACCGAACTTTCAAAGGACCACTTCTTTAGGTGTGGGAATGTCTCGTTCCTACACAAACAGTTAAATATCAAGCATGGAGGGGCTGTTTGTTTAGCCAGTCTTTTGCATTTTCCCACACCAGCAGACACAGCTTTGTTTGTCTAGTGAACAGCCTGCGATTAGGTCAGCAAAGATTCTTCCTGAATTTTTTTGAAACTCCAGACAGGTAGGGGATCACAGCATTTCTCTATCCCCACCTGTCTGGGAGTTTCTCAGAAAAATTCCAGAGTAACCTTTCTCAAAAACATGACATTCCAGTACAGTTCAAACCCTCCAACACACTCAGACAGAAACTGGTCCACCCAAAAGACAAGACACCAAGACACAAACAAAGCAATGTTGTCTATGCTGTACAGTGCCAGGAGGAATGCAAAGGAACTGTACATTGGGGAAAACCAAACAGCTCTCCATAAAACGAATGGCCCACCACAGATGCCACTTCTTTCAGGACAGGACTCTAGCAGTACACCCACACCTAAAAGAAAGTGGACAAATTGAGGACAGTCGGCACGCAGCTGGCCAGAGAAGATCGCTGGTTTGAGAGGTGTCAAGGAAGCCATCCACGCCAAGTTGAAAACCATCTTTAAAACAGAGGTGGTGGACTAAGGCACTTTCTCAATACCCACGCATAATGCAGTTCCTCCACTCTTCGGGCCAGCATTCCAAACATTCACGCTGTTTGACCAGACCTGGAGACCCATTAACATGTGACCCAACAGACAAAGGGGAAGCACCCCAACTGAAACTGAATGAACGACCCTGCCAACCACCCTGCCAAGGGACTCTCAGGTGACCACCGGCCATTAACATGCCAATGGTCCAGGGCTATATTTTCACAAGTCTCGCTTCCTGCAAACTTAGAACTGAAGAAGGCTCTCTGGAGAGAGGGCGAAACGTTTTCAAGAAAACCTTTCAGTCCAGCTGACACAGAGAGATCTACTTTGGATAAGTCTGGAAAAGTGCACGTTTATAACTGCCTTATTAACGCTGGGGTAGCGCCCGCCACTTCCTCCTCTGAAGCTGTAGTAACAGCTGACCTTCTGCTTGGCGGGATCTTCTGAAGCGGTTGGTTGTCTGCGCTCTTCCAGGTTTGCCCAGAAGACTCAGGTCCACCAACCTGCTCTGGGCTGGAGACACAGCAGCAGCTCTGAGTCTGCTACAGGACGACGTTCTGGTGGCCCAGCCGGGCACCAGGTAGGCCTGACTCCGCCCTCTCCGCAGGGCGGGGCTCTGACTCCACCCTCTGCTGGCTTTAAGGCTCCTCTCCTTTCAGGTGTCACTACAGCAACGTTGCTTTTTCGCTGCTGGCTGACGTCTTGGCCCGGAAGGTAACCGGGTCCGACTTTGAAAGCTGGGTGTCCACAAACATCCTGGAGCAGCTCAGCATGGACGACACGGGCTTCGACCTGACCCCGCCCATCCGGAGGCAGATGGCGGTGGGCGTGTACGGCAGCGGCCAAGCGGCGCCGCTCTACGACCTGGGCTGGTACCGCCCGGCGGGTCAGATGTACTCCACGGCGGCGGACATGGCCCGGCTCATGATGTTCCTCCTGGGCAGCTCTGGCGGGGCGCTGCTGCGGCAGGACACCCTGAACACCATGCTCACGCCGCTCTTCCGTTGCCACGGCAACTACTTTGCCAACTCCACGGGAACGCCATGGGAGGTCAACCAGCAGTTTGGCTATGACGTGGTGAGGAAGGACGGGGACCTGGACGGCTACGCGGCCACGCTGTCCCTGGTCCCGCGGCTCAAGCTGGGCCTGGTGGTCCTGATGGCCGGGGTGCGTCCAGCCCACCGGGACCTGGTGGGTCAGGCCTACCAGCACCTCATCCCAGCAGTCCAGAGGGTTTTCAGGGAAGCTCAGCCACCTCTGAGGGCACCACCCGACCCAGCGTCCTACACCGGCTTCTTCACCTACAGGAACATGACCTTCTATGAGATCAAGGCCGACGCCCACGGCGTGCTGGTCATGCAGCAGTTTGGACCGCAGGTGGACGGCAGCGTCCCGTCCAAGTACCGCACCATCCAGCTGGACTATCTGCAGGAGCGGGTCTTCAGGGTGGTCTTCCAGAGTCCGTACCCCTGCAGGATGAAGGTCAACAG
This sequence comes from Pao palembangensis, assembly GCA_015343265.1. Lineage (NCBI taxonomy): Eukaryota > Metazoa > Chordata > Actinopteri > Tetraodontiformes > Tetraodontidae > Pao > Pao palembangensis. Next base: position 161,646 of record CM027090.1, on the reverse strand, counting down.
CGCCGCCGTGTCGCTGGAAGCTCAGGACAAGCAGCTCTTCAACTTTCACCCCTTCAACGAGAAAGGGGCGTCGCCGGGGTTCGATTCCCCCGGACTCAACACCTACAAGGTCATGAGGATCCCGGGGAGACCCTTCTTCAGCTCGTAGACACGGCTTCCTCCGCAAATAAGACCCTTATTACTGTTATTACTGTTCTTGCGGCTGTTATTTACTATTGTTATTAATGTGTTATTACTGTTATTGCTGTTATTAGTTTTGTTATTAATGTGTTATCACTGTTTTTGCTGTTATTACTGTTGTTGTTACTGTTGTTACTGCTCTTCTTGCTGCTGTCGTAGTGGTCGTTAGGTTTCCAACCTGAGGAAACTCTACAGGCTTTTTTTTGTTTATTTTTTTTAGCAGCATCAGGTGTGAAACGGACGCTAGTTTCTCCTCTAAGTGCCTCCAGTCAGATGTAGGAAAAGAGGAAGATTTCATTCCCGACTATAAACCAATAAACACACATCCAAAAGGCGGCGCAAGTCGAATCTTTGTCCCCTAAACACACGTGAAGCTGATGGGAGAGAAGCTGTCGGCTCAATGGCGCGCTGACATTACTGGGTCCCTGATTACCTTCAGGTGGAATCTGTGGGAGGAGTCTGGTCGAGGCTGATGCCCCCTCCCCTCAGGAGGAAGTCACCTTGAATGACCTCTGTCGAGTCCAGGTGGAGCAACCTGGTGAAGCAGGAGTCAGATTAGAAGAAGTTTGCTGAAGCTCTCAGTCCTCCAGAGGATCGGAGCTTCAGCTCGTCTGAAGCCTGGACGTGTCAGGTTAAAGCTCTGCTTTATGAGGCTTAGAGTGTGTGTGTGTGTGTGTGTGTGTGTGTGTTTTACAAGGTCAAACTGGACAGAACAAGCACGCTGTTGCTTTATCAAAGCTGTATTAACGGTTCATGATCTGAAACCACTTTATCATATTTATAGCAGTGAAACACTCACAAACACACACACACACACACTCACACACTCAGTAATCAGCATCAGTGTGAAAGCGTGAATGACTGTTGTTTTCTCTCCTGCTGTCTGAAGCTTTTATAGCATCATAAACAGGCTGTTGCTCATCAACTAACCTTGACCTGCCGCCTGATCCAGTCACACAGCGTAAAGACTCCGACTGCTGCGCTCAGTCCACTGTTTGACACCGCATAAAGCAGCAGGATGAAGATCTCCGTCCTCCTCCTCCTCGCTCTGTTTGCGCTGTCCGCCGCTGTGACTGTCACGGTAAGAACCAGCCTGACCAAAGCTGCCGCATTTTCTCCAGAGGTCACTAGAAAGGGGAAAAACGGCAGCGCGTGTGCAGGGCTTAGCTTCCAGCCGGTCTTGCTGCTCGCTGTTGCAGGAGGGCGACTTCCATTTCCCGCTGGAGTCGGTGAAGGCTCTCCGGACGCTCCTCAGCGGAGACCAGGCCTCGGCTGGGCGGAGCCTCCAGGAGACGGGGTCCAGAGCGGCAGCCGTGTGTTCCCACCCGGAGCTGCCTGCAGAATTCCGGAGTCTGTGTCTGAGGAGCGATGCTGGAGCATCCATGGCCCGGCTGGGTAAAAATGTTCCTCCAAAGCTCTGGTGCAGGAAGAGCTCTGGTTTACTGGCATCAGTGAACCTGCAGGAACCTTTATTCACACCAGAGAATCAAGTTTAACAGTTTAACACTTTTTCATTCTTTTCCAGCATCTGTGTCTCTCCATCCTGATGCCTGTGAGATCTGTGAGTCTGTTGCCTGTACCGGCTGTTAAGAAATCTTTCTGTTGGTTTTGTTTTTTTGTCAAAATAAGCCATTTTATAACTATAAATGTCTATACATGATTTTCATTTAAATATTAAGTTTGGAATCTTTCAGACATCAATTCAGTCAGAAAATGATAAAGAATTAAAAAAATCTCAGTCAATTAAAAAGATTGGACTTAAATATAAATCTTGATTTTTTTATTTAAAAAGTAAAACGTTTCCTTTTGTTTCAAGGACTAAAAAAAAATATGCAGGTATAGTATAAGCTTTGTTATTAAAAAAAAAAAAAAAAAAAAAAAGGTAATTGTTGATGGCAGCTGGGACAGACTCAGGCCTCTTTCCACCCACACCCACACACACACACACACACACACCCGCGACCCCGTCCAGTGGAAACAGTGCTAGAAGTGGATGATGATAATTATTAGCACGTTTATTTCAGCTGAGCGGAAGTGTCGTTCTTTGGTTCACCGCTAGATGGCACCAAAACCCTACACTATAACTACCATTAAAAATAATAACTCAGCTCCTGATCAAGTCAAACATTTAAAACAGATAAACATTCCTAGAATTATCCATATATATAAACATAATAATAGAATGAGATTTTCTTCTTCTGCAGACTGTCCACATAAAGTGCAGCTTTGAATGTTGGAAACTCATTAAAAATGATCATTTAGCTGAAAGAGTTCTTTCCTTTTCATGCTTACGACTTCATTAGAAATTCAGTGGCTCAGAGTAGATGGAGCCTCTGCTCGTTGCTACATCTTCTGGATCATAACCTGGAATTTACCTGCAAGCGTAAAGAGAAAAAAACTTCAAATTCCAGAAATTATTTCTTCTTCCTGGCTTGTTCAGTAATTTCAGACTGAATTCTCCTGCACGTGTCTGTGTGTGCACGTCTACCTCTGACCTCTCCATGTCCGATCTTGTACAGTTGTGTGGTGTTGAGTGCAAACACACACTTTTATCTAAAGAATGAACTCTGGGATTGCTCCTGGTGAGGAAGATGGAAGCAGGTCTTACTTGCAGGCATGATGGACACCTCAGCAGTTACGATACTTTTCACTCCCAGGCTGAGCAGAGCTCCTCTCACCAGACCGCAGGTGAAGGCCAGATACTGCAGACCCAAAGAGGCTCTCATTGGTTCACCTTCACACACGTACAACACAAAGAAAGCAGAAGGACCCCCTGACATCTGCAGCGTCGTACCTTCGGGGCCTGATCCAGATACTGTTTCCCTGCTGACAGTTGACTCAGTAGCCGAAACATGTTGTCCTGGAGGACGTAGATGCCCTGAAACATTAACGACACTGTCAGACCATTGAAGTCAATATTAGATCCAGGCTCACGTTACTGAAAGTCATACAGGAGACAGAGGACAACATCAGTGATTCTGCTGCTGATCTGCTGACTCCACATCTTCAAATTGTGACTCTGAAGCCACATTTGAACCTGCTTCTGTTACCTGGTGGTTGGTTCGAAGGTTGTCAATCTGCTTCTTGAACACACACGTCCAAAAGTCTTTACAGATGAATTTCATCACGTCCAGCTCATCTTTGAACCGTGCCGTGTCCTTCGTCAATCTACGAGAAAGAAGCACAAGTTCACGTCTTTAAAAAGTAACATTACAGACAGACGTCTGAACAGCAGCTCATCATTGCAGCTAGTTTTTTTTCCACATGTACAGGATAAAGTTTATTTAAGCTACACAGTATGAACTTAAGACAACGCATAACACAACGTTCTTAAAATAATATCCTATAATAAAACTATTCTGTCACCGTTTTACCTCTCTATCAGGCCTTGCCCGACTCGGAACCCCAAATTCTCTAATTTGGTGATATTTCTTCCACTTTCCTGAGTGAATGAGAATTAAACTTAGTTAAAATTGTGTAATCGGAGATTATTCCCGGTAAAATAAATTAAATTTGTTTTCTTACCTCGCCTTGCTCATTTGATTTATAAATGTACTGAATCAGTTCTTGATGTAAAAACTGGAAAGGAGCTTCATCTGCCATTTCTCCTTCTCTGTGTGGGTGTCTACGGTCTGTCGAAAGACTTTACGGCCAAAAAACATCACAAACCCAAAGCAGCCCCAAGGAAAGGACCGAAATTTAAAATATAAACATTACACTCAAAAGACCCTTCCGCGTTTCCTTTGCGCATGCTCAAGAGGGGCGGGGTCAGGAGAACGAGCCATGGCTGCGTGCTGCCCTCAGGTGGACCGGAGGTTTAATAGCACCATACAATAAACACGGCATCCTGGACTCTTTGTACTGCATAAATGTTGGCAAATTCCGACAGGTATTCTGATACAAGATATTCCTTGAAATATTCCTTGTTATTTCAATTTATCATGTAAATTAAAATGTGGTCCGATTGGTGTAAGAAGCAGAATATATATCATACTTTGACTGAGAAAACACAGAGAGAAACATCTATGCAAATCTATGCAAATGGTGTGTGTTTTTGTCACCTTAGGTTCACCCCGTTACGGTTTACAGATCCAGAAGAATTCCAGGATTTGGGTCACAGGTAAAGATATGCTGGAGATATCAGAGGGGGTTAAATATATTATCAATAAAAAATACTGATATGGCAATGTAACATTCATTACGATCAAAAAACAAACTGATACCTGACACATAAAAGCGTTCCTTTTGCCACGAGCTCTGTCTCAGCGACATTAGTCACGTCCACGTCCCTTTGATGGTTACGTTTGGGTTGAGTGGGAAAACAGAAAATTTGTGTTCACAACTTAAATTTGTGAGGTGGCTGTGAAAATTAATATCACAAATGGAAAAAAGCGGCAAGGCAGCGTGGGAGGATGTTTTCTGCACAACACGAGGCTCCAAGAAGAGCTGCGAGCTTTCAGTTCACTCTCACACTTTGGCCAAAGTCAACATTAAACACACAAATCAGTTCTGAGCCTTTATTTTCAAATTAGAAATCATAAAATTACACCAGACGTTGTCAATTCATTTGTGTCAGTATTCTGGTTTAAAAAACTCGAGAAGAGAAGAAATTTCAGCAGAAATGTAGCTTCTTGGTGTAGTTCTCTCTCTGCTGCTCAGGACTCTTCTGGACAGTAATACGGGTACTTGAACCACTTTACAGGGCAGTCCCTAATCTCACACACACACACACACACACACACACACACACACACACACACACACACACCTGAGAATCACACTGTATAACTGTATGTTTATAACTGTGCTATTTGTGTTATTTCAAAGGTTGGCACCAATAGCTCAACGTTCAGGAAACCGTGCATGACCCCGGTGGGTCATGTGACCATGCGACTGCCTGTTTCTACCTGTGATATTTCTGTCCTTTCCTCCTCTGGTACTCTGTCTCGTCCACTGTCCACACGGCTCCTTTTCCTCCCTCCACTCGCACAAAACACTTGTGCAGGCTGAGGTTGTGCCGCACGGCGTTCTGCTTCCAACAAAGAAGAGCCTGTCAGAACAGGTGAGAAACAGGAAGTGCTAGCGCTGTCTGTAGCCGCGGGTTCACGAGCGTCGCAGACCTTCCAGGTGGCCGTGTTGTTCCTGAAGTAATAGAATTTGGTGGTGAACCAGTTGTAAATCTCATTCAGGGTTCGCTGCTTTTCTGGAGACTCCATGATGGACTGAAAACACACAGCAAAAACACCTCCGCCCACTTCAGTACGTCAGTCTGTCACCCTAGCAACCAGCACGAGCGGTTGAAGTATTGATGAATGAAAGGTTTTAACTGATCTGACAGAGACGGACCCATCTTATCATGTAGGCGTACGTGTACGGCGGCCTGATGTTGGCGTGCTGGTAACATTCCAGACTCTGGACCAGATCTGTGCAGCAGCAGAGGAGCAACAAGCTCAGGCTCTCGTGTCTGGATGATCAGGACGGTTAACAGGGACGAAGGTGTGCACGTGTCTGTTACCAGGCAGAAAATGAGCCGACCCCTCAGCTCTGTAGCCATGTTGGTTCACCCGCCTGATCAGCCATTGTTGACCTCCGTCTCCGTTGGTTACGACGGGTTGTGGCAAGAACAGCGGGAGGCTGTGGGACCAGTCGGAGGAAGCCTTCTACAGTGATGAAGAGCAGCAAGGTCATTCAAAAATTCCAGTCCGAACCAGGCTGGTGGACTTGGAAGTGAATAACACAACACACCGAATCGGAATGTTTGTTTTCCGAGAGTCGCAGATGAAGCTGCATCGCAAAGAGCTTCTGTTTTTCCAGGATGAGCTGCAAGAAGAAGAAGAAGAAGGAGGAGGAGGAGGAGGAGGAGGAGGAGGATCTTAACAGACATTCTTAATGCAAACGTGAAACTGCGACGCAGAAGCTAAACCCCCCTGGCTCCTCCTCCCAGAGAACAGGCTTACTGGACGAAGGTTATTGTTCTTTTTGTGACAGCAGCCAATCAGAGAGGAGCCAGCTGGTGTTCTGGTTCCCCCACCTGGGTCTCCAGACACTGAACGATGTCCTGCTGGACCTTCCACTGAGCCAGGCTCCTGTCGCAGCGGCCGTGTTCCGAGTGCAGGTGCCTGCAAACAGACGCAGGCGTCAGTCTCCTCCATCCCTCCGTCCCTCCGTCTGCTCCAGCGGCTCAGCCCGGGGGGTGTGGCTCACTTCAGGAAGCTGGGGAAGTCCTCGGACACGGCGTCACAGCCGGGCCATCGGCAGAGGCCGCTCACGAACAGGGTGCTGCTTCCCTCCGGGACTCTGCTGGGGACACGAGAGGCTCCGAGTGAGTGATGCAGGCCTCCAGAAGGACCCGCGGACTGGCCGTACCCTTCTCGCTGGTCCTCCGTGGGCGGCTGTGTGGGGCTGTCTCTCCTCGGGGGGCGGAGCTGATGATGACTCTGCCATGAAGAGGAGCCCATCTGTGGTGAAGAAGACTGGAGAAGACGGCTCGCGTCTGGCTCCTCTTTGCAACTGGACACGACTGGGACATTTTCTGGATGCAGAGGAGGAAGGAGGCGTTTAGCCACAGCGCAGACGTGATGAAGCAGCGGAGCCCATCCTGGAGACCCACCCTGCTGGAGACTGGAAGCTGTCTGAAAAACCTGCCGCAGAACCGAAGGTCTCTGCTGCTTCCTGCTCCAACTCTGACAGGAAACACACACACACACACACACACACACACAGGTGGGTCACCTGACCAGCGTTAGCCGGACAACCTGCTGACTTCTCCTTCTGTGTCTCAGCTCAGGAGACCTTCTGGTAAATAACTTAATATATTTCCTCTTCTGAGTCTAAACGCGCGTGAGGCCCTCCTGGAGAAGAGCTTCCTGTTAGCGCTCGTTGACTCCAGCTCAACCTCTGCCGTGTTTGTGGTTCACCTGGTTTCCTGAGGTGGAAGCTGACATCACATGTCTGCTGAGAGCAGGAGGAGGAGGAGGCGGAGGAGGCGGGCACAGCTCCTCCACTTCTTCAACCTTTTTACTTTGTGGTGGTTGAGCTCGTTGTTGTTGGCATATCAACCTGTCCGCAGACATCTCTGGCCTCCCTGAGGAGACAGGAAACACCACATCGTCTCACCACGACAGCATCTAGAACTGAGATGTTCACCAGAGCTGAGCGAAGCAGCGTCCAGGTGATGGATATTAACGTGTAATAAGCCGATGCTGAAGTTAGGCCAGAGAGAACGAGCAGCCAGTCAGAGGAAGGGAACCTAAAGTCCGTCTTTCTGTCCAGGTTTGGGAGACAGCTGCACAACCAATCAGCATCCAGCATCAGTACGGGGTTAAAGCACTTCCTGTAGCTGCTGTTGACAGGTGTGCTTCCTGACACACACACACACACACACACACACGTCTCCGTCCTGCCTCGTGCAGCTGACGGATCCCAGCGAGTCCTCAGCTGCATCAGCGATGACATCATCAGTTCCATTTAAAACCTCTTCACGCGTCCTCGGCTGGACTCAGTAGGACAGGTTGGTCCTGCAAGCAGCCTGATCTCAGCCTGATCTGAACCGGATCTGAACCTGATCTGAACCTGATCTCAGCCTGATCTCAGCCTGATTTGAACCAGATCTCAACCTGATCTGAACCTGATCTCAGCCTGATCTCAGCCTGATTTGAACCGGATCTGAACCTGATCTGAACCAGATCTCAACCTGATCTGAACCTGATCTCTGCCTGATCTGAACCTGATCTCAGCCTGACCTGAACCTGATCTCAGCCTGATCTGAACCTGATCTCTGCCTGATCTCAGCCTGATCTCAGCCTGATCTGAACCTGATCTCAGCCTGATCTGAACCTGATCTCAGCCTGCTCTCAGGCTGCACGTGCGCGTCTGTAGGAAGACAGCACGAATGTTGCTGCAGCCTGAGCGGAGCAGGAATGAACAGCTACACTTGTGGCTTCTCAGCTCACCACTTGAGCTACTCTGGTGAAAGTTTGCCGCCTGTTTGTTGGTTTAAGTCAAAATCTGCCAAACTGCAGCGGCTGCGGAGGCTTCGGGTGGATATCGGAGCCATTACTCACTTACTCCCATATCTCACATCACAGGTCCCAAACACATTCATGCTTTCACATGGTTGGCTAATTTTAGATCACAAAAGCGAAAAGACTCCTACACGTTTGTTCTACGTGAACAAATGAGTAAGCACACGCGAGGAAAAGAAAAGGAGGAAAGGAGGCTGCAGGTATTTGAATCCAGGTCCAATAACTCTTGATGATGCTGCTTCTGCTGGTGCCACATTATTCACCTGTTAACCATTCTCAGTAATTACAGGCAGGTCTGGTGATGAAGCAGCTTCTCCTCAGCAGCCTGTTGGAGTTAAAGCAGGTGGAGTCAGCATGTGTGATGCTGAAGCCTGGACGGAGCTGTGGGGTGATTCTCTCTGCCAAAGCCAAAAGCTAAAGTCGAGAGGAGGTGAACTTGTCCGCGTGTGCATCATCAGATGTGAATCTCTTTAAATCCAGATTGGAACATCTGTCTTTTCAGGCCTGATTAATCGTGCCAGAGAGCAGCTCCACCTCACGGCCTCTCCACCACCTCAGAGTGAACCCATGTTTTAAAGCGCCCTCAGACCTGAACCCAAAACCCGTTTGAGCACAAAAGTGTCTCTGAACGGTGTTTCCTTCAATGTTTTAGTGCCTTCTTCACTTCAGCAGCGCGTTACGCTGAGGATGAGGATGATGAAGGCTTCTCAGCCCTTTGATAACAGGAAGTAGGCCCACGCCGCTCAACGCGACTCCACCTCGGGAGCGCCAGCCTGAGCCTGCAGGCCGGCCGAACCTCCGAGGGGACGCAAAGCAGCGAGCAGCCTCAACCCGCCGTAAAGGCGCTAGCACCAAAACGGGCCTGGAGCCGTCGCACACGCAGACTTTCGTTATGGCGGCTGGTGTTCGTGGTTGTAACCAAGGTGGTGTTTTATGTAAGACACACAGGAAGTGTGCGCAGGCGCTCGCAGCTGTACGAGCAGCCTGAGTGAGCGACGACGCTTCTGTCCCTCAGAAACGAGATGAAGCCTTCGGCTAACATCTGACTGATCCACTTCTGGGTCCCACAGCAGACACGTCCCCTACAAACCCACTGTGGATGTGGACCCACGCGTCATCACATCACAGTCTGACGCCGCGGCGGCGCCGGCGGCGCTCAGGCCTCGGCTGAACCCTGGACGCCCGCCTCTGGACTGGCCCCAGCCAGCCAGCCTGACGCGCGTGTGTGTGTGTGTGTGTGTGTGTGTGTGTGTGTGTGTGTGTGTGTGTGACAGAGACAGACTTTTACAGTCCTCAACTTGAAATGTTGCTTCTCCACAGATGAAAAAGTGCTGTTATTGCAACGAAGCAGACAGAGGCGTCCTCATTCCCGCCCGTCCCAGTTGAACCAGTGTGCTCATCCCAGTCTGGATCACTCGTCTAACACAAACGCCAGCAGCTAAACTCGCCGCTGCTGCTCTGTTTAGCAGCTGGACGTGCGGCTTCCACACAAAGTCAAATCTGCGACCATGTTATTGATGCTTTGGTAGAACAGAGACCAAACGGACGCGAGTCGTTTGAACCTCAAAGTCAAACAGAGCAAAGTCAACATTTCTGTCCACGCAGCCGCCAACCAAACGCCTGGTCCAGGAGACACTGTGAAAACGGCCGTTTCTCTGACACAGAACCTGAGCTGGATCCGTTTTGAAGCGTTTTTTTGAGGGTTTTTGCTCACCGTGGCGGCGCGAGAAGAGTCTTCCTCCGGCTGCTTTCTGGTGTTCTTCGAGGGAAGCGCTTTGAAGTGAATCAGACGGGTGTTATTCCACAGGAAACCTGCTTTTCAGCATCTACAGCTAAGAGAAGGTCAAAGACACACATTCCAGAAGCTGCTCAGCTGCTCTCGTTCGGGCTTTTCTGGAAAAATCCACAAGTCCAGGAAGGTTGCCTGAACCTGGTGACACTCACCTGCCGACGGTCTCGCAGGAAGACGGCGCTGCGGCGCTGCAGGGATGCATATTTATACCCACTCAGATGCAACTGTCAACAGGCAGACAGGCAGGCAGACAGGCAGGCAGGCAGGCAGACAGACATTTCAAACATCAGAAAAAGCTTCTTCTGACACGGATCCTTTGATGTTTTTCATCTTTTTTTTACTGGTTTCGCCAGCTAGTGAGGCTGGTTTTACGCAGCAGATTTAGAACTCTGGTCGGGTCAGAAAAGCTGCAGATCCACAGGTTTGGTCCCTTTATTGCACATGAATGAAACGGCTAATAATGAGCGTCAGGTTAAAACTAGAAACGAGACGAAAGGCCGGCACACGGAAGGCCTTGTGAGGCTCCTAAAATATAAGGATATGAAGAAAAGACCGTTTTTCACTCATTCTTTTTATTTGCTAAAATAAAAAATAGCAGTGACAGTTTGTAACTCTTTAAAAGCATAATTACATTTTCAGACACATTTCCCAATTTTTCTGAACTCTTCTTGAACCTGTGACTTTAAACACAAACGTGTGTGACAACAACGTGAAAACGCTCGCGTGTCTGCGAAGGATTCAACTGAATAGAACTTTATTACCGGGACCCTCCTGCTGATGGACGGACGGCTGAAGGAGGAGGAGGCACGTGTGTAACTGGAGCTGGTTATAACACCCCTGGAACGGTAATGACCTTTTGTAATCGTTTTTATTCAAAGTTGGGGTTTTTTCACTGAATAAACACGATGCTAAAATGAAAAATGACTAAATATACTGCGCTAAAAATATGCCATAACGACAATAAGTGAAAAGTGCAGCTAATAAGAGCGTCACCCAGAGGACCTGTTATTACCTGATAATTACTGAGAGCACGTGTGCTGCGAGCTTTTGTTGTTTCAGTTTAAAGCGTGTTCAACCAGCGTGGAGGGTTTTTCCTCTGATATTCTGTGTTTTGAGGCCGTAGGTGTCGGACCGGACTTTTCCGACTTCCAATGAAAAAGCAGAAATAAAGTTTTAACGAACGGTGGAACGTCTCAGTCTCTGCTGGTGTGAAACCGGTGCTGCCCTGCTCGCCTTCAGCGTTCTCGTGGGAATAATAACAACAGCCTTCTAAAAGGTGTGACGACGGTAGTTTCTGATCCTGAAGTCTTCACGTTGAAATGAAAATTGTGTTTTTGATCTTGCTGATAAGGACGGCTCACTACTGAGTGAAAAACGATATTATCGTACGCAGGTGACTCACTCCTTCCTTCAGTCATGCACCGATGTGAGGTTACTCAACTGATTCAGCACGCCTGTGGGAATATTTGCTTTTATAGTGAAATTCAGAATTTCAAGAAACTTCGCTGAATTGCTTCTGTGGTTTAAGAAATTCAAAAACAGCCTAGCTAACCCTCCCAGTTAACTCTCCCAGCTAACCCTCCCAGCTGACCGTTCAAGCTAACAGTCCTCCAGCAAAACGATTAAAACAACAACTTTTTTGGTAAAGTCGTACACTGATGACACCATTTTTTATTTTGTTAATTTATCTCTTTTTTCTTCTGATGTCGGAAGCCCTCCTGACCCAGAAAATGAGTTCACATTTATTTATGTTACATTTTGTTGCCCTGGTTACGCTCCACCGCTACCGTCACCCTTGGGCCCGCTGACGTGCGTGACACACATTATCGGCGCTGAGGCGAGCTAGCGCCTTCTTCACGTCGAACCGAGCTGCCGTTAAACATCACATCTGTTGTTTGTACTATCTGCTGGTGTCAGTAGAACTTTACCACACACTTGTTGCCCTCGACAACCTCAGATGTTGTGTGACAGACCTGAGAGAAGGAAGACGGCAGAAGCAGGGGAAGCCCAGTAGCTTCTGACATTCTAATACAGGTGTCAACAGCCTGTGCTGTCAAAGGTCATCGATGAAAGCCAACTCTCCATTTCCTTTAGAACAGCGTGTCGGTGTTGTTCAGCTCATCAGGACACGCGTGTTTTCAACCTTCAGCGGATGTTTTTCAGGCACGTTTTCCGCCTGAACGTCTGAGTTGTCGACACGTCGACCACTGAGGCTCCGACGTTGTCACAAAAAACCAAACAAGGCAGAATAAAGATGAGCAGCAGACGTTCGCTGGTGTCCCAGTTCACACAAGCAGCACCAGTAACACAGCATGAAAGATGACATTCAGCTAAACTGGGACAGGCCTCACACGGACTGGCTCTACTGGGACAGGGAGGACTATCTATCTGACCTCACACCGGTGGCAGAACCACCATCATACACGTTCATGCTGGTTATCTGAGCTAGCTGGGGCTTCGGTGTCTTGCTCAAGGGCACATATGCAGGGACCAGGGACCGAGCGTGTCAGCGGAGTGACTGGTTATACTGGGACACAGACCTTCGCTCTGGTCCCAGTTGGACCCGGCTGCTGTGAGGAGCTTCGGGTCCGACGCTGGGCCTCAGAACACAGTCCTGGGCGTAAGCGGTGACTGGGCGAAGGTTTCGCTGCCGCCCAGCGGAAACCTCCTGGCTGGCTGCTGCCCCCGCTGCTGTCTGTCTGGGTGACTGCAGCCCGACATCCGTGACCTGCTTCACACGCCCAAGCAGGGTGTGCGCTCCTCTCTGCTCCCTCTCACGCTCGCGTCTCTTCTCGTGACCTCTCGTTCTGACGTGATGGCAGCAAAACCAGCCAGTAAGCAGAGTTCAGCCAGCAGACCAAATTAAAAAAGCACTGCAGCGCTTTAATCACTCTCTTCTGTTTTAGACTCACTCTAAGCTTCATGTTTTACACATGTTGTAGGTTTAATTGATGTATTTTATTTACTTTTATAAAACATGGATGTTCAGAAAAATCCAAAGTATTATCCAAAACTAGAGTATATCAGCTGCTCTGCCTGTTTTTACCGGCTGATTGACCTTCTTGCGTGGTAGAAATGTTAAATGAATAAAAAGGGAACATTTTGCGGGGCCATTTTCCTGTGGGAGAATCGATGCGGAGCCACTTTGCGGGCTCTGTGCAGCTCAGCTCTGCTGGGGGAGCTCCAGCGCGCAGCCCTCTTAGGTCCGCCCCTGCTCCTGGAACACTGTCGGGATTACCATCCCGGCCGACACCAGCAGCTGTGGAAGCTGGAAGCCCACGGAGGCGCGAGAGAGCCATCCTGCTGCTGAGCACCGCGCCAGGACCTGAGCTCGCTCCGGACCTCCGGACCAGCGCGGCGATCCGCCCGCGGCGGGACATGACGCGCCCCGGCCTCGGCGCCGCTCCCGCACTGCGCGGGGCTCGCTGGCCTCGTCGCGTCAGATAGCAGACTGGCGTGTGGGGGGTTGGACTGACTGGACTGTTTCGGAATGCTGACGGCGGCGTTGGCCGCTGAGGTTGGCTCGGCTCGGCTCGGCTCGGCTCGGCTGGAACCATGCGAAAGGACGCGCGGCGGTGGGATCGGCTGCTCGGGGCGTCTGCAGCTGCGGGGGGGGACACGCGTGCACTGATGCTGCCGTAGGACAATGGACACGAGCGTAACCACAGCCGACGTGGAGAAAAGCCGGCCTGGTGCTGCCCAACTTCCTCTTTGATTTCAGCTCTTTGTGCTGCGTTCAGGAGCGGCCGGATCGTTCATATCTGCTGCAGCCTGTAACAGACGGCCTGCCTGCCTGTCTGCCTGCCTGCCTGCCTGCGTGGAGGACAAGCAGCCCACAGCAGGTAAACACCACCAACACCACTGGCATGTTTCTGCTGCTGGTCTACACGCTGGCTCGCTGCCTGATCCGGCTCAGCCGTCAACATTTGCTTCGTGCTTGGGTGTGTTTGCTGTCAGCGGAGCCTTTCTGGAGAACCTGCTGCCAGGTTCCGGTGCCTTGTGTGCCTGGAGCCTGGAGCCAGGCAGCAGCTCAGCAGGCTGCCTCTCATCCAGTCAGCTGTGCTGCCTCCTCCCACCAGCCCCCAGCTGGCGGTACTGGGCTGCTGTTGCTACCCTGCTCCTGACAGTGACTCTGCCCTCCGCCGCCAACCAACTTCCAGCTCCATCAAGCCCCTCCTTCCAGACACGCAGGCGCCCCTCGCTCCGCTCCCCTGGGCCCGGAGAGCCGAGGCTCCCGAAACCAGAGGGAGAAAAACAGCCGGTGCGACTGAAGAGCTGTCTGGGTGGTTTTAGTGACCCTCCTGAGCAGGAAGGGTCCAGCCCCTCCTCCCAGCCCAGCACCTGCTCCCCTGTACCCGCACCTCCATGTCTGAGCAGCGTCAGGCCAAGCGGCGGCTCTCTTCCAAAACGGCCAGTGTAAGAGTGTCCGGACCAGGCAGGCGGGCTGCGGAGGTCCAAGCCCGCTGAGGGCGTTCTCCGGATGAAGGAGCCCTCAGAAATGGTCTGAACTTTGTGCTGACTGTTATTATTTTAGCACGTTTTAACACGTCAGACTTCCTGTCTGGCAGACGCAGATTTTCAGCCGCGTTTCCTGATTTCAGCTTGAGATTCACACACTTTCTGTTAGAGTCCAGATGTGGATCAAAGTTGGGTTCTTCAGGAGGCGGCTGCCTGTGAGATGTCTGATTGAAGCATCAGAAGCTGCTTTGGAATCCTCCGTGCTGGACGACCAGCGGCTCATCAGGGAGCAGCTTTGGTGACGTCCTCAGGTCTGAGCTTGTCTTCTCTGTGCAGGATCGGGTCAGAGGTCAGAGGCGGAACCCTCCTCGACATGGAGCCATGTGGCTTGAGGTGCTTCTGTTCCTGCTGAGCAAGCAGGGAGCAACCACGAGGACGACAGAACCGCTAGCTGGAGGAGCAGGAGGAGGAGCAGGAGGAGGAGCAGGAGGAGGAGCAGGAGGAGGAGCAGGAGCGGCCGTCTTGGCTTGTACACAGAAGGCGCGATGGACGAGGGAGCCCTGGGCATGGCCACTGCAAACGGGAGCAGCGGCGGGCCGGCAGGCTCCGTGGCCGCTCTGGTGTCCACCGCCGCCAGTGTGGCGGCGGAGACGCCTTCCTCGGCCGTTTCCACCTACGCCAAGCTGCTGCTGCTGGGGATAATCATCTGCGTCAGCCTGGTGGGCAACCTGCTGGTGTCCCTGCTGGTCCTCAGAGACCGCACGCTGCACAAGGCGCCCTACTACTTCCTGCTGGACCTGTGCCTGGCGGACGCCATCCGCGCCGCCATCTGCTTCCCGTTTGTCCTGGTGTCCATCCAGAACGGCTCGGCCTGGACCTACAGCGTCCTGAGCTGCAAGGTGGTGGCCTTCATGGCCGTGCTCTTCTGTTTCCACGCCGCCTTCATGCTCTTCTGCATCAGCGTCACGCGCTACATGGCCATCGCACACCACCGCTTCTACTCCAAGCGGATGACCTTCTGGACGTGCGTGGCGGTGGTGTGCATGGTGTGGACCCTGTCGGTAGCCATGGCCTTCCCGCCTGTTTTTGACGTGGGCACGTACAAGTTCATCCGTGAAGAGGACCAGTGCATCTTCGAGCACCGCTACTTCAAGGCTAACGACACGCTGGGCTTCATGCTAATGCTAGCGGTGCTCATCCTGGCTACGCACGTGGTTTACATGAAGCTCCTCCTCTTTGAGTACAAGCACCGCAAGATGAAGCCCGTGCAGATGGTGCCGGCCATCAGCCAGAACTGGACCTTCCACGGGCCCGGGGCCACGGGCCAGGCCGCAGCCAACTGGATCGCGGGATTCGGCCGGGGGCCCATGCCCCCCACTCTGCTGGGAATTCGCCAAAACGTGCACAACCAGAACCGGCGTCTGCTGGGCATGGAGGACTTCAAGGCGGAGAAGCGGCTGGGCAGGATGTTCTACGTGATCACGCTGCTCTTCCTGGTGCTCTGGTCCCCCTACATGGTGGCCTGCTACTGGAGGGTGTTTGTCAAGGCCTGCACCATCCCCCACCGCTACCTGTCCACCAGCGTGTGGATGAGCTTCGCCCAAGCTGGCGTTAACCCCGTCGTCTGTTTCTTCCTGAACAAAGACTTGAAGAAAGGGCTCCTGTCCCACCTCCCGGCCTGCTGCAGGACTAAACCTCGTCCGCCACAAGAGCCTTATCGGGTCATGTAAGCCGAGGCGACCCGGGCAGGCTGCAACCGGACCAGCTGGTGCAGCCTGGGTCGGCTCCCGGGACAGCTGTGATGTTTCCATGGTTACAGGCCAAGCGCTTGGCATCATTCTGTACTGAAGAAGTTACGCAACAGGGAGAGAACCATCCCCTGCCTGGGCCTGGACCCAAGTGGGCCCAAGTGGACCCAAGTGGTGCGAAAAGAGCGTGTAGGAAAGCATCCGAAGAGCCCCAGAGCAGTCACCTGAGGAGGCCTACACAGCAAAGGACTGTAGGGAGAGTTAGAACGGGTCTTTCTGGAGGGACAGCTTGACATGTGACCTCCTTCAGCGTAAATGATGGTTAGAGGAGAGGAGGAGCTGATGGATCCTGATATCTGCAGAAGCGCAGCGATGAAGGCCAGACTCCTCCCACTCCTCACAGGACTCGTACGCCTCAAACAGCTGATCATTAGCCAGTTTTCCTTTCTCACCTGTGTTTCTGCTACGTTGGTGTGACCTGGGAGGGAGCGAGCGTGGGCTGCAGCTGCGCCTCACACACGTCAGGCCGGCGTGCAGAAAAGACGCCCGCTGATGACGACGCGGTGCGAGCTTGCGTGTCAGATCAGCAGGTGTGTGTGTGTGTGTGTGTGTGTGCGTGAGCAGCCAGCGCTCTTCCACACGCTGGCCACGCCTTCCTGCTGCAGCCTGGAACCCAGCTGACGGCTCCCTCTCTGGAGGGGGCGAGCAGGGGCGGGCTGGGACGCCAGATGACCTTTTGTAAACGTGCTGTGACCTCTGTCTGTGTGTTATATCCGTGTAAACGCGGCAGCTCATTACCGCGTTTTTACTGTGTTTTCATTGGCAGGTCCGAACGTTCGCCAGCCTGTTTCAAACACGCTCAGACCGGCTGGAACCCAGGTGGTCTGGAGCATCCGGACCGTGTTTACATGAGCTGTTTCAGGTTGTGCTGAATGTAAACTGGGCTAAAACGGTTGCTGCCAAATCAAACGAATGGAGCTGAAATAAACTGGTTTTTTCCCAGATGATTGTTCTGGCTCGCAGACTTCATCTTTTCATAACTTCTGTGAGGCAGACGTGCTCTTAAAGTCACGGAAAGCTCCGTACGAGAGGTCAGACTCACCGTGCACGCTCCCCGCCTCCTCCTGTGCTCTGATTGGCTGTGATGTCCCTGGGTCATGCTGTACGAGGCCTTATGAGGATGAGGAACTGCATGGAGCTGAAAGCCTGGAGCTGCAGCCAGCGGAGGCGTTCTGGTGTTTTAACCCTCGCACGCCCCAGCCAGCTTGATTTCTGCCCAGACGTTCTGAAACAAGTGAAAACGCTGCATTAAAAACTCAAATAAAATCGCTGCCTCAACGTGGACCTCACTTTTCCAGTTTTTGTGCCGAGTCTGAACGTGTGGAGACGAACTAACCAAAATCTTTACGTCTTTTTAGAAAATAATGTAGTTTGGTTACACCTGAATAAAGGGAACATTTGGGGGTAAAGAATCGCAGACACAGCTGCTTTAGCGCTGCTATTAGCATCTACTGAAGATCCGTGAAGGCTTCCCTTCCCCAGTTTGTGGGCCAGACTCTGGAGCAGCAGCTCCTCCAGCTAACCCAGACGGCTCGTCAACCACCTGAGTCTCCTGATCCTTCACAAAGCCGGTAAATCCTGAAGATCCCAGCTGACCCTGAGCGCTGATCCACCTGGATGCCCCACATTCACGTCTGAGCTCCATTAGGCGTCACTCGTGTTCAGGAATCTTCTGTTTCAAAGGCCGTGTGAGGTTAACACCTTTGAGGCTTTGTAGATTCAGGTCTCAACTTCCTGTTCAAACAGGGACTTTTAACAGCGGCGTTTTACAAATGTATAACATTCTATCTGCAAAATCACATGAACCGTCCATGTAAGAGCTCGGTAGCTCCACCTGGTGGCAGGGAGCGGTACCGCGCAAGTGCAGAGGAACTTGAAATACACTGAAAGCAGGAAATTAGAATCATTTATTTAAAATCATTTATTTACATCGCTGTCACAACCCATCTATAGAAAAGCCACAGAAAGGGCTAAAAGCTTAAGTGTTTAAAGACACAAACTGTATAAAAACACAAACACTGTCAGAGAGCTTTAGAAAAAGCTGCTGTAGTTTCACCCGAATCCCACTCGTCTGTCCTGCTCAGCTGCTTCAGGTGTACCCACAGGTTTCACAGCTGTGGCGCCCGTTAGACTGTCACTGCACTGCATAGTAAGTCAGGCCGGGAAGCTCCTGTCGCCTGGGCTCAGCTTGGAAACGCTGCTGCGGTTTAAAAACGGCACAAAAGGAAGACGCGGCTGAATCTGGGTCCAGGTTGTCTCACCTGGCAGTCTGATAACCCAGAGTCAATTCCACATCCTGTAAAGAGGGTGTGGTGTGACGGCAGCTTTCCAGACGGACGCGTCTGCTTCCTGTCGCTCCCCGACCGAAGGCGGACGTCCACAACGCTGTCAGGCTACACACTCAGCTCTGAGGTTGGACTTCACATTTAGTCTCAATCAGTGATATGAGCCTGCCAGGACCTTTGGAAGGGTTTCTTTGTCCCAGCTGATCAGACTGATCCAGCAAACGGTCTTTCAAACAAACGATGAGGGAAAGGACGCCGTAGAAAAGGAGCGTGCACCTTCACAGTTCAAGAGGCCGGTGCCCAGGTGTCTCCTCAGAACAGGTATTTCCGACAGGAGTCCGAGCCACACCGACACTCCACCCGGATCCTCTTTTTTGGAGAACTGGTGAGCCCCGCGAGGCTGAAACTGGAGTCCATTTTGGTGCTTTCAGTGTCCACTGGGTCAACTGGAAATATACAGATAGTTGGGGAAGGGTCCCAATACAAAGGCGGGTTAAAGTCAAAAGTCATAAAGTATTTTTTATTATTAAAACCTGCCTATAGCGTTCCTCTTTTACAACAACCTGCTATGATAGATGTATTATATATATTATGTCTGATGTTTGTATTTCTATGATTGTTTCTCTCTCTCTCTCTCTTTATTCTCTCTCCCGTCTCCCTCTTCTTTTCCTCCTTTACCCAGCAGGATGGCTCCTCCTTGTGGCCTGGTCCTGCTCAAGGTTTCATCCTGTTAAAAGGGAGTTTTTCCTGCCACTGTGCTACCTGGGGGTTCTCTGGGTTTCTGCCTCTGTAAAGCACCCAGAGACTATTTTTATTGTAAAAGGTGCTATAGAAATAAAGTTGAACTGATTTGAATTCCCTCATCAACCCAAACATCCGGAACAACAACGTGAAAGCAGCCTGTTTAAGCAGGAAACCCAAACGACGGCGTGGACCAGGATGGGCCAGCTCCTCCTGAGACCATCCTGGACCCGGCAGGAGCGTAGGTTCCGCTCAGCCAACGCTCATCTCACTGATCCCACATTCTTTCTCCATTCTGAAATCCTGGGTTGACCAACAACAGTAACATGTTGTGGTGCTGGACGGAGGCGGTGGGTGGAGGGACAGAAGAGGCGTGCAGCCGTCTGATTAACCCAGAATCAGGCAGGGCTGAAACCATCATTAAAACAACTCAAGTCATTCCATTACTAAAAAGCTTCGAGAAAAATGCTAATTAGCATTAGCAGCAATCAACAGAAATGAGTGTGATCCATCCACCCATCTTGCACCACTTCTCCGGGGTGGGGGCGCGGGGGCAGCAGTCTAAGCCTAATCTGCTAGCTAGCACGTTCCCCCGACTCAGCCGGGTTTTTGCTCAAGATAATTATATTATAATGATAATCCACGCAAAATACAAGCTTGTTCAAGCTTGAACTTCAGTTTAATTAATGCCGTATCTAAGTTGATATTATTTTGAGCAGGTTCAACAGAACAAGAGCGTTTAGCGATGCTTTTAAATAAAGTTAGAGTGATGTAAAAAAAAAAAAAAGAAAAGCATACTTCTTATCCGATTACTCGATGAATCGATAGAATACTCGATTGCTAATATAATCGACTGCTGCAGCCCTGGAATCAGCTGATTCTGGGCTGATTCGGGTTCTAACGGTCAGTTCAGCCAAGCAGCCAGACTTACTCTGCATCTTGTAGTCGAAGGTGAGCTCCTCCCCCGCATGGATGCTGCGTGTGGAGAACAAGGCGATTCTGGGGAGCCTCTCGTCGATGTTGTCAATGAACACGTTAAACACCTGCAGGTTGGGATTACACTGCAAGCAGGAAAGGGGAAGAGCTGAGAAACAGAGATCCGGAAGTTCTGACGACTACCTACCACTCACACCCCCGCCCCCGTTGCTCAGCCTCGTTCCAACGCTAGCAGCTGACTGGAGACACTCACGCTGTGGTTGACAAAGTGGGAGACGTTTCCTTGGTGAGCCGCATCCACCGTGTACACGTCTTCTACGTAGTCCAGGTCAAAGAGGTAGGTGGAGCCCTGGCGGTCGTACACGTGGCCCCTCCTCTCCGCCTCATCTGTGGAGATGATCTGAAAGGCCAGCAGAATCATTTCCCCTCAGAAGATCACGGCCTGAACCAGAACATCGCTTTCAGCATCTGCACGTTTTCAGGTCATGTGACCGCTGACGCCGTACCTCTCCCACATACTCCATGACAAAGGTGTTCTTCTTAATGTGCTGCAGCGTGCGCACGCCCCAGCCTCGGCCGTTGTCCGTCTTAAAGATACACAGGTCGAACTGGATGCCCTTCTGGACCACCCTGTTCGGACACTCCGGCCCACATCTGCACTGCGCGTTACACTCGTAGATGGGCTTCCCGGGCCGGATGCGGACCTGGCCTTTCTCGTTGTAGGCCATGCGGTGAAGCGAGGCTCCGGGGCAGCAGCCGTTGACGGGCTCCTCCCAGCAGCTGCTGCACTCGCAGCCGACGGCCATCTCGTCCAGCACGATGCCTGGCCCCACTTTGTAGTTGTTGATGTATGTGAAGTGCTTCGGCGGGCCCTCCAAGTCCACCTCATTCCTGACAAAAATGCGGCCCGGGTGGTTGCGAGTCTGGTTCAAATGAGCTTCCCAGCGCCACAGACTCAGGTGGAGTTTAGCTTTTTGTGTCAGGAGGGACACCGTCTCCTTATCCAGCTTTTTGGGAATGCTGCTTCTCTTCTTGTGCCTTAGCAACTGATCCAGGTCCAGGTGGAACTGCTTCATTAGTTTTGGACATTTCAGGTTTTTCTTGGGTTCCCAGGAGTTCTCTGACTCCGGGTAGCCCTTCCACTTCACCATATATAGTTCAGTGTCCTTAAAAAACAACAAAAAACAAATTAGTGGCAATGACTTTCTGATTCTCTGTCACACTGTCATAAACTGTAATTATCATATCAACCCCCAAATGCATCATTATAAATAATGATAATCTGCATTGTTATTGCTAAGGCAAACGCCATCATCTTTTATTCTCATTACTTATGCAATATAATAAATCATTTCAAGAAATAAATTCACCACGTTTATAGGTCTAGCTACAAACTACTGCAGTCTGTGATGAGGTCACAAAATGTGGTGCATTTCTACACATTTCCTTCATTCTAAGAAGGTCAATAAAAGTAGATAAAGTGTGTAAGTGCTAAGACTGGAAAGTAGTGGTGTGTTTGACTGTGTGCTCACTTTGGTCTTCTTGTAGTCACAAAGGAATTCCACCTCGTAGTCGTTGATGTTGGATTTGTTCACACCGAGATCTTTACAGTAGAGTTTCTCTCTACGACAGAGATCCCCCAGCTCATCCTGGAACATCTTACAGGGAACGCTGCACACCGATGCACCCACATCCTTTAGGGAGGAAGGCTGGAATTCTGCAGTCTTTAAAACCAGACCCACTGATTCTGTGGGGAGAGAAAGAGCAGCAGAGACCAACCTCAGGCTCGGGAAATGCCAACTTTGTGTTATATATATATATATAAATAATTTTTTTGTTGTTTGTTTGTTTTTTTTATTTTTTAAGGGTTCATCTCGATGTATGCACGCTGGGTTCATCCATGCACCTTTCAGTTTTGTAGTTTTAACTCTTGGTTCTTTAAAAGAGAAATGAATTGGACGAGTCGATGACAACAGGTTAAAATAAAGACACAACGGTGGGTTAATCTGCATCAATTCACGCAAACGGCTCCAGCCAAGACGGCATTTAAACATCTGCGTGGCCGAGAATAGCGCCTGCGTGGAGCCCTTTAATTCCCAAACCACGCACCCAGTCCGAAAAGCTAAATCTAAACTTGTTAATAACGAGAAGCAACAATAAATCAAGCTAAATTAGCATAAATGCAAAAAAGCAGCATATGGTGAAGGTTAACCTTCACCATATGCTGACTACACAATGACACCCCTCCTGAACTTCATGCCACGTAAATTAAAAAAAGAAAACCTCCAGCTTTAACCTTTAACGTTAACTACTGCACATAGCGAACAAGTAGCTAATCTTAAACATGACGTAGAGCTTTACAGATCATCGTTTGTTACCTTTCAAATTTTCCGCCATGTTTTCCGCCCAGCCGCCAAAATAGGTTTACTGGGTTGGGCGACTCCTTCAGCAGAATGAGCTGGAGCGGCTGCTGATTGGCTGAGGCGTATCTTTCATCCGTTTCATTGGCTCAGAGTCGTCAGGTGACTCGAGCAGACGCGATTGAGCCGGAAGATAATAGAAAGTTTGTCGAACCGACTGCTAAAATACCGTTTGTTTAATCGTAAAACTGTAAAATAATGATTAAAAAAAACCTTCCGTGCTTAGTCACGCTACATTCTGAAAGGTATAAGGATGCCACAGAAAACGAAGCATCTACAAAATGTTTTTGTAGCGTCTAAATTTGAAAATAACAGTCTGAACCGATGAATAGCATACTTTACGCTTTTCCTCTGCTTTCTCATGATAGATAGATACTTTATTGATCTCCAAGAGAAATTCCCATTTCCATGCCGACAGCTGAAGACAAACCTACGTTTTCAGACACGAGATAACGTGTACGGGATAACGGACGGACAGTATCTGGAAGGGGGGGCGGGGCTCAACCAATGGGAAGCCGCAAGCGTTGTTCGAAACGCAGACTGAGAGGATTTTATCCAATGACAGAAGAGCAGGCACCGGCGCGTGGTTCCAGTAGCTTATAAAGCAGCGCCCAGCGCGAGGAGCTGGTTTAAAGCTAGTCGGCTTTTAGACTGTGAAATAACTCAACTTTTGGAGCCTGTATTTGCTTGAACTTGAGCAAGAATCAGTTCTTGTGTTTTCTACCAACTGCAGAGTACTATTTATACCTCCTAACCTACAGGTGACAAACACCTTTACAGTTTTCACTGCTGAAGACCTCCAGTTTTGTATTAAAGCTCTAATAGTTGCTCAAACCACCGTGATGTCGCTGGAGTTGGAGTGGTGGTTCATTTCTGCTCTGATGGTGATGCGAGTCAGTTCAGTTCCAGGTTCCTCTGTAGAACCGCGCTCCTTTGGTGTGGCTTGAGGGAAACAGAAACCATCCAAGGGCGCATGCTCGATCCTGCACAAGGTGTCTTCAGCACTGGTGAAAGTGAGATTCGAGGCACCGGAGTGATGGCCGCCGGGCCGAGCCTCCTCTGATAACAGCTGGAGCTTGTTTTGTGTCACATGACCGTCTGTTTGAGCAGCTTTATCGGCCTGACACATGCGGATGGGCCCCTCCGCAGCTTCCAAACTTGGCTCCGCCTTACGGAAGGTGTGGCGAGCGTAGAGCCCGATGCAGAACATCTCCACAATCACACAGTAGTGGTAGATCACTGTGGAGGGAGACGACACCAGCTCATGAACCAGAAGATGACAAAAGCTACACCTTAAATGAAATAAAGAAAGGAACAGAGGAAAGAGGAGAGGCCGCGCCCGCCGTGACCTACACTGGGATCTGGTCACCACAGACAGGGGAGGTATGCACGGGATGACCTCCACAGCACCCATCGTCTCCAGGATTCCACTCTGGAGACCACACAGCACCAGAACCACGATGATGCAGATGAACTTTGCTCTCAATCCGTAGCCATGTAAGGAGCTCTTAGTGGCTTTGTAAAAAAGAAGGCAGCCATAGAAGGAAATGAAGGTCGAAGCGCTGATGATGGCGTTAACGTACAGGTTCGGGTTGACTGAATCCACCTGGAGAAGAAACCTGCTTTTCAGATTTGAGAGGAACCACTGCTGCTTCACTTGGTCTCAGCCCAGGATTTGATCATTTCTAGCATCAGGATATCGGAGCCATCCCCACAGGAGACATGCAAACCCACTCACGTCTCCGTAGTCGTACTTCTCATCTGTCCACAGGACCAACAGGACAAAGAACAGGACGCTGCGGACGACCGACAGCTGCAGCACAGCCGCCATCATCCAAGCACGGCTGCTGCTGCACGCAGGCAGAAGCAGAATCAGCTGTTCAACCAGCGCCTTTGCAAGCCGCCGCTCGCGTTTAGGCTGTGTTTGTGCTACCTGTTGATGGCCACCATAGGAAGACAGCAGCAGCAGCAGCAGGGGAACGGGGCTGGAGACACCTGCTGTCCAGCCAGGGCCGCCAGCATACGAGCCTTCCCCCCAAAGAAGTCCGTGATCAGCCCCATGAACTTAATCAAGGTTATGCAGTGATACCTGCAGGAAATATCCGCAGTGCAGGCGTGACGAGAAAATCAGTAATTTTTGAAATTAGTCTCATGATTCTGTCAAACTCACAGCGAAGCCACGAAGTTACACAGCGAGGAAGAGCGCGGGACGTAGAGCGCGATCAGGGAGGTCACGGCCAGGACCTGCAGGGCCGAGATTCGCACATTATGACCAGAGGAGGGGCGGGAGGTGTGTGTGAGCAGGGTGGAGGCAGATGCTACCGGGTACAGTCCGAGTATCCACAGGTAAAAGCGCCGTCTTCGGGATGAGGAGATGTGGCGCAGGAAAAAGCCCACCTCCTCCAGAAAGATTCCCAGCAATATGACAGCCAGGCCGGCAGGTATGAGGAAGAGCCAGAGTTCATCTTTTATGGCTGTCTCACACACACACACACAGAATGGAAATAATCATGTAATAACCTCATATATCCCATTTCAGCTCTGCTGTCCTCACGACCGTTGTGCTGTAGTTTAACACTCATGGCTGGAATCAGAAGAGCGTGAGGGTCACGTTAACACCTCCGCAGACGGAGCCCTACTCACCATTGAAGATCTGCGAGGACAGAGGGATCTCAGGCCCAAACCAGCTACAGTTGCTCCCTTTCCCCATTCTAAGGTCAGCGTTCGCCTCCTGTCAGCAACATCAGGCAGCAGAAACCCGCTCCTGGAACTACATCAGATCAGGCCGAAGAAATTCCCTCTGGTTCAGGAGGACAACACTTGGTGGGTTTCCGCGTTGAGCAGTCCGTGTGTGTGTGTGTGTGTGTGTGTGTGGCTGCCGGCGTTAATGATTGACCAGGTCCAGGCAGCAGCACAGGTGAGAGATCCAAGTTCATCACAACAGATTCGTCTTCACTCACAGCCGAAAAAGATTCTTCAGCTTTCTGAATGTTGCTGTCAGCATCTTAGAGAATTATCTGCTGCTATTAGCAGTCCAGATGTGTTAGCGCCAGCTGTGTTAGCATCATCTGTGTTAGAGTCAGATGTGTTAGCGCCAGCTGTGTTAGCATCATCTGTAAGAGCCAGCTGTGTTAGCGCCAGCCAGCATCATCTGTTAGAGCTAGCTGTGTTAATGCCAGCTGTGTTAGCATAATTCGTGTTAGAGCCAGATGTGTTAGCGCCAGCTGTTAGAGCCAGATGTTAGCGCCAGATGTTAGTGAACAGCTGTGTTAGCACTAGCGCAGATCATCTGTGTTAGAGCCAGATGTGTTAGCGCCAGCTGTGTTAGCATCATCTGTGTTAGAGCCAGCTGTGTTAGCGCCAGCTGTGTTAGCATCATCTGTTAGAGCCAGCTGTGTTAGCGCCAGCTGTGTTAGCATAATCTGTGTTAGAGCCAGATGTGTTAGCGCCCAGTTGTTAGAGCCCAGATGTGTTAGCGCCAGATGTGTTAAGATCAGTTGTGTTAAATTCAGCTGTGTTAGCATCATCTGTGTTAGAGCCAGATGTTAGCGCCAGCTGTTAGAGCCAGACGTGTTGGGGCGCCAGATGTTAGCATCAGCTGTGTTAGCACCAGCTGTGCTAGCATCATCTGTGTTAGAGCCAGATGTTAGTTAGCATCAGCTGTGTGTTACCCAGCTGTGTTAGCATCATCTGTGTTAGAGCCAGATGTGTTAGCATCAGCTGTGTAAGCACCAGCTGTGTTAGCATCATCTGTGTTAGAGCCAGATGTATTAGAGCCAGATGTGTTAGAGCCAGATATGTTAGAGCCAGATATGTTAGAGCCAGATATGTTAGCGCCAGCTGTTAGCACCAGATGTGTTAACGCCAGCTGTGTTAGCACCAGATGTGTTAGCTGAGCAATAAATCAAATGAAATATGGTTGAAATGTATTGAAGCATCATGTGAGTCACCATGACTTATATAACATTTAAACATGCTAAAAGATATTTAAAACACGATTTGATCCAACATGTTTATATTCCAACAAAGGTTTAATAGAAAAAGTACAAAAAGCTGTAACAAAGTTCTAAATACGTCTTTCATCTTTAGTGTCCTTCAGATCGATCCACCTGAGCCCAGGTAACTCCGTGTGTGTGTGTGTGTGTGTGTGTGTGTGTGTGGGCCTCCTGATCTGCTCACTTGATCAGACGGTAGAAGACCCAGCAGGCGAACACCACCCAGTGACTGGCCCAGTTCAGCTGGGCCCACCTGTGGATGGTGTGGATGGCGGGGTAGCCCTGCAAGGACCAACAAACACCAGGTAAATCCTCCATTGCTGTTCGCTGTCGTTTAAAAATGAAGCTTAGTGTTGAGGAACATTGCCCCAGAGTGACGTCATGCTCCTACTTCTTCTACTTCCTGTTCATCCACTCCAGGATCAAACATGGATCCCAGGTATGTGAGGTGGAAGATGGCCAGAAGGCTGAAACCCAGGTTGAGCACCATCACCCAGACCTCCTGCAGATGGAGAAAGGTGTAAAGCGGGTCAACATCCTTCATGGTGTGAGCAGAATCAAAGTGATGAGGGGAGACCTTCTTGTGCTGGTGGCTGCAGTCTGAGCTGCAGGGTCTGCTCAGGATACAGGCGTTGAAGATGGACGCCAGCCTCTTCCTCAGAACTACAGAGGGGGGAACCATCACCAGGGGAGCATCCATCAGTACGTGTCAGACAGGAGACCCAGAAATGATTTCCTACCATGCTCAACGTAGGTGATGAAGCCCAGAGAGAGAAGAACAGCTCCCAGGTGGAAACTCAGACCCTGAGGAGAGAAGAAAGTGTCCTCAGCTGCTGACTGTTGCTCATCACCACAGTCTGAGAAGAGTGTGGTCACACTAACGTGCAGCAAGGCGCTGGCCGTGTAGGTCATCAGGATGGCTGGGAAAGTGCCCAGCCTGGTGGCGTTTCTAAAGACGTCTGAGGAACACGGACACAACACAGAAGCTTTCAAAGCATCAGCAGACAGTCAGTCATGGAGCAACAACCAGGCTGCAAACGCTGACCCCCCCCTTTCCACCGGATGCGGCGCGTCTCCGTCCGTCCGTCCTGATTAGATTCCATTCAAGTCAATGTGTCACTTTACACTGGCTGGAGGCTCCGCCCATGGCAGGGCCGGGGGCCTCCGTCGCCCTCTGGAAAAATACGCTTCTATTTGGGACAGACAGACGGAGCATGCCACATCAAGCTAGCACAAGGCATCGCGTGCGGCACAGGAAGTCGGGTGTGAAGAAAAAATAAAACGTCAGGGAATTTGTCAAAATAAAAGCTCCCGTATTTAGAGCGGTTTTTTTACGTTATTACGTGTGACTCATCTTTTTTTACGTTATTACGTGTGAATCATCTTTTTTACATTCATGTGTGAATCATTTTTTTACGTTATTACATGTGTGAATCATCTTTCTTTATGTTAAAACGTGTGAATAATCTTTTTTTTTACATTACATGTGTGAATCTTCTTTTTTTACATTACATGTGTGAATCATCTTTTTTTTTTTACGTTATTACATGTGTGAATCATCTTTCTTTTTACGTTATTACATGTGTGAATCATCTTTCTTTTTACGTTATTACATGTGTGAATCATCTTTTTTACGTTATTACATGTGTGAATCATCTTCTTCTTGGGCCGTTTTATCTCGTTTGTGGGTGTGTGAAACAACATCCCCAGTTAACTTATTGTTTGCAGCAGATCTTCAAATATATTAAATAAATAATGTAAATAACCAGAATTTACCAGAAATAATGGATCTGTTACACATTTTAGGAAACATTAATAGAATTCCCCATGGTGGAGTCACCAAGATCTGAAGGAAGGAGGAAATTTTGCTCCTCTACAAACAAAGAGCGTCTTCTTCTGTGGCTCCTTTAAAAACTACAAAGTGGTAACATCGCGACGTGATGGCTCTAAATATGGGAGCTTTTATTTTGACAATTTCCGGGATGTTTTATTTTCTCTTCGCACCTGACTTCCTGTCCCTACGCGGTGGATTGTGCGAGACTGTTGCGGCGTTCTCCGCCCGTCCAGACGCCTCCGGTGGAAACCCGGGGTAACAGTCATCCTGCTGCTGGTTTTCACACAGCAGCTCAGACGAGCGTGGGAGCAGGGACGCTGTGAGGTGAAACCTACAGGTCTTCAGCCATCGAGACATGGGGATGTTCCAGGACGTCACCACCAGCACCATGGAGCGAGGCATCTCCACGCTGAGAGGCTGCACCACCCTCAGATCCCTGCAGCAGAAGAACACAGCTCATGTCCACAGCCGCCCTTCAGCCACCGTTCCCGGAGCCCCACTCACCACAGCGTGCTTCCCTTCTCCTCAGCAGCAGCTCCAGCCAACATGGCCGTTCCTTCGCTCAGGTGACCCACAAAGTAGTTACTGAAGTGGAAGGACACGGCGTTCTGGTACGCTTCCAGCCACCTGTGGAGCACAACTCAACCACGTTAGCGGCCTGCAGGAGGAACCGCCTCCCACCCAAACCAGGCTTGGACTCTTACTTCTGTGTGACTGCGTCTCCTTCAAGGGGGATGAACAAAGTGAAGAAGTATGGAGCCACGCAGGTGGAGATCAGCAGGCAGATCTGACTTTTCAGCAGGCTGAGGGAGGAGCAGTACAGCCAGAGCCAGCTCTGAGGAACACAGGTGTGATCAGAGGAACACAGGTGTGATCAGAGGAACACAGGTGTGATCAGAGCTCTGAGGAACACAGGTCTGATCACAGATACGTGGAGGAAGCCTCAGTGCCTCACCAGAGTTTGACCTCCGACGGCTTTCTTATAACTGGAGAAGCTGATCCAGGGTCCGAAGATCACGGTGCCCACAAAGAAGACATAACCAAGGAACTCAGCTGGGGACGGCAGGCCGACCACAGCTCCTCGGTCCAGGTCAAAGCCCAAAGAGATGACCTTCATGGCCACCACCATCTGAGAGCCTCAACCACAGATTCAGAGTTATGACGAATCCTTTTCACAACATGTCTGTGTGAAACCTCACAGTCCAGTTGACACAGACATCTAACTTTGGATACCTTTTCACAACAGGTGTCAGAAATAAGCAGGAAATAAGCTGGCTGCTCTGCAGGTAAGAGAAAATCTCTCAACTTCAGCACAATCACCAGAATATTCACCTCTGATTTGATTCCAGGTCACCACGTCAATTAAATGCAACTCTCTGAAATAAAAAAGACAAATGGATTAATACAACAGACAAAACATTAATCAAATTACCTCTGGATTTCTATGATCTAGCATACAAAACACTGATCTGTGGTCAACATGGACGGAGCTCTGAGACCAGAAACAATCTCACCCAATGAGGAGGAAGAGGAGCACCACGGCTGAGAGGAGGAGGCCTTTGCTGCTGGAGGGTCTGCTCAGGAGGAGGACGAGGTAGCAGAGTCCGCTCAGGAGCAGCACCCACAACATGTGCACGTGGAAGAACAGGAAGAGGGCGTACATCCCCGCCAGCAGCGATGTGACGTGCTTCACTGTGGACACGCCTCCTGAGGAAGTTGATTGGTCACTGATTGGTGATCAAACAGTCAGCGTGCGTGTTTCTCTGGTGACTTGGACGGCGTGGGCCAGGAGTCTCACCCAGTCTGAAGCAGAGTCTGCAGAGCAGGCAGAGCAGAAGCAGCTTCCAGACCTGCTGCAGGCCCTGCTGAAGCGTGCTGAGGCCGCAGCTCTCAGCCAGCTGTTGCCACAGCAACAACCTGGTGGACAGGTCCATCCTTTCATCAACCTAAGACAAGAGCAAATTCATCCTGTTTTCAGACTGGCATAACAACATTTACGTTGCTAAACCTGTAGCATATAAACCTTTCCCCAAACTTGAGACTTTTTTATGTTAATGGGGACAATTCTGGTGAAGGACATTCCATCATTACAAATAATCTATCATCCTTAGTTCCACCCGGAGCCACAAGTAAACGCATCCAAAGTTATTAAACGAATCCAAAATTAATGAAAAGACAACCATGAAAAATAGACTCACAACAATGAAACAGTACCTGAATACGGTGGTTTGTTTTAGCTGAGGAAGAAACCTTTAACTCAGACTGGACCCGTGATTGAAAACAAACGTGCGTGTGAGCAAATAAACTAATCTGAGCTGTGGAAGATGGACAGAAGGCTGGGGCGAACACCAACACTCAGCCTCCGCTTGCTAGGCGGCCATGACAGCAGCGCCACGGCCGCTTCGTCGTCTTCTTCTTCTGCTGCTGCTGCTGCTGCTGCTGCTGCTTCTTCTTCTACACACTCTAACTGGAAGCTGGAGGCTACGGAACTCAACACTTCCCTCTAGCGGAAGGAAATATCATCGCTTCTGAACGCAAATTTCCCAAAAATAAAAACAAAGACGAACGTCCGCCAAGCAGCTCGTTTCCCCACATACTATGACTAAAGCCCTTGGCCTTTGACCTTTGCCAAAGGTCAAAGTCCCTCTGCAATCCCAAACATCACCGAAATGTAAACATTTGTTCCTTGGCCCATTATCAGCATTATCTGAAAATTTCATGAACATCCGTTCATCTTCGTCCTCCCTCGGCGAAATAAGTAAAGACGACCTGAACTAAACTCCGATCAAAGCCCAGTAGTTTTATTTCTGTGGTATTTTGGCTATTTAGTCCGCGTTCTAGACCGATTTTTTTGGTAAAGGTTTGTTTCTGTGGGTACCTGCTCTCATTGTCTGAACTCAGACATGTGATTAAAGACGCGCGCTCTGATTGGCTGTCGGGCAGCGCTTTGGATTAACGTTTTCAAATATTCTTTATAGTTATTAAATGTCCTCTCATTTTAATTTGACCTTGCCCCAGCCTGCAGCCTCCAGCTGTGTTTGGGAACATCCTCCCTGCGCTCCCTGACCTCCAGCTGCTCCGCGGAGCTGTAAAGGATGAGGCGGGGCAGCAGCCCGCAGACCGGGGGACCCGGGCCGCCTGTCCCGGCCCGGGCGGCTGGCTGCAATTCTCCCCGGCTCCGACAGGAGGCAGTGCAGGGGAAACTGTCCATGGTGCTGAAAACTGGGCCGATTCTGTTGGGTGCCGAACAGCTCGGGGGACTTCTGGACTCCGTCTGAGTCGCACTGGTCGGGTACCCCGCCTTGGTCCGAGCGTTTTACTGCCGTCCCGAGCTGCGGCGAGCGTCTCTGCGGTCCCGGGGATGTCGGAGCGGAGGGGGAGGGGAGCGCTGTAAGGTAAGGCTTTATGTCGCTCTGACAAAGAGCGAGAAGCGCACTTATTTGTCGGTATTCTCGGGCCTTGACTTCGGGGTCCGGTGGTACATCCAGCAGAGCGAAGCTGCCGACGCACCGCGATGCTGAGCCGGTGATGAGGAGCCTGTCGCTTTCGTTGCGTGAGTGTGTGTCCGGCGAGTTCGGTAAACCGATTATTATTATTATTGTTGGTCATCATTTCCGGCCCCTCGGTGGCGTTCCGGTGCTCACACGGCTTTCTGGTCGGACTACGAGCCGGCGGCCTCCGCTGTGTTCTGTCCCGGTACCGGAGAAGAGGGAGCGGCCTGGTTCTGTTCGGAAGGCCGGCCCGCAGCTCTGCTGGCACCGCATCCGAGCCCACTGTAGGCCTGCACGGCGCTGGCTTTGTGTGTGCGTGTGTAAGTGAGTGCGTGCGGTACGTGTGTGCGTGCGCGCGCGGGTCGCAAGCGCGTGTTCCGGTACGCCGTCATTATTGTGTAATACCGGTTCTCAGCTAACAAACGGGGGAGTAGAGCTCTGGGACGTCTGTGATGTTCTACATGACTAAACGTGTGCACCGTGAGCTCCTTCTGACGGTTCTGGAAGGATGACGACTTTTATCACTCTACACTTAAAGAAAAGAAGGAGAGAATAACAGCAAACGCTCCATTCCAGCTTCAGCTTCAGCCTGCTGGAACCATCACGTTTCTCATCTCTGGACCTCAGGAAAGGATCTTTTCTCTCTGCTGACCTTGAGTCCAGAACGGAGCAAACGGTCCAAGCTGGGTTCTCCACGCGTTCCTGAACACACCACCTTCCGAAAGGAGAGACTCTAAACACAGGAGTGAAACGCTGTTTTTGTTGTCCTGTTTCAGCCGATGATGGAGAGCCAATGGTGAAGCAGCGAGACGCAGAGCCAGAGAACCAGAGGACCAGTCCCAGCATCAAAGTATCTATCTATCTATCTATCTATCTATCTATCTGTCTATCTATCTATCTATCTATCTATCTATCTATCTATCTATCTATCTGTCTATCTATCTATCTATCTATCTATCTATCTATCTATCTATCTATCTATCTATCTATCTATCTGTCTGTCTGTCTGTTTGTCTGTCCTTCTGTCTATCTATCTATCTCTTCATCGCTGCTCTTCCTCTCTCTCAGATGAGTCAGGACGTGGCAGAGACGAGAACACGAACTCGCTCCAAAGGGATCCGCGGTCAGTCAGACATTCTGATCAATTCCGCTGCCTTTTCTTCTTCTCTCTAACGTTTCTTCTATCGCTAATGTTTCTTCTTCTTCTCGCTAACGTTTCTTCTTCTCTCGCTAACGTTTCTTCTCTCGCTAACGTTTCTTTTCGCTGAAGTTTCTTCTTCTCTCTAACGTTTCTTCTATCGCTAACATTTCTTCTTCTCTCGCTAACGTTTCTTCTTCTCGCTAACGTTTCTTCTTCTCGCTAACGTTTCTTCTCTCGCTAACGTTTCTTCTTCTCTCGCTAACGTTTCTTTCCACCGTCTCGTCCGTCCAGCGTCCTCAGAAACGGCAGCAGCAGAGATGAAGCCAGAGTTGAGGTAAGAGAATGTGCACGTGATGTCCTGATGCAGCTCGGTGCGGGTTTGACGGGAAACGTGCGTTTGTGTGCGGCGTGCAGCAGCTGCCCCACCCCCGGCTGTGACGGGAAAGGCCACGTCAGCGGGCGCTACTCGCGTCACAGAAGGTAAACGGCCCGCTCCTCTTCCTCACGTGAACACGCGCTGGTTTAGCGCTCACGCTGGTCCTGCCTTCGTCAGTGTGCTGGGCTGCCCCATCGTGAAGAAGAGGAAGCTGGAGGAGGCCGAGGAGAACCAGTCTGCTCCCAAGAAGAGGAACCAGCCTGTCAAACAGGCGGCAGGTGAAGACTTCACCGCTGACAACCCCACGACGGACGAGGACGAGGAAGAGGAGGAGGGAGAGGAGGAGGGAGAGGAGGAGGACGACAGAGAGCTCAAGGAAAAGAAGAAGAACATGGTGAAGATCAGAGCAGAGGCAACAAAAGGTGAGAGAGCGTCTCCTGCTGGACATGTTGAGGGTCACATCTGCTGCAGCTTCAGTCACCGTGAAGGTCGGGGAGGTAAAGCAAAGAATCTTCACCCACATTTTAAATCTGTCGCACTCATCCAGTTCATCCAGTTAGCTGGAGGCGGCCCGGGTCCCCTCCCCAGTCACTACAGGTGCGCCCCAGGGCTCAGTCCTGGGTCCGCTTCTCTTCATCACCTATCTCCTCCCCCTGGGCCATAGTTTCCGTGAATTCAAAGTCCAGTTTCACAGCTTTGCAGATGACACCCAGCTCTACCCCCCCTGCAAACCAAATTCTCTCTCCCTTCCCCTCCCTCGTCCTCTGCTTAACCGCCATAAAAGCCTGGTTCACCTCAAACCTCCTAAAGCTTAACAGCGATAAAACCCAAATCCTTCCCATTGGCACTAGCTCGACTCTCTCCAAAGTGGACACCTTTTCCGTCTCCCCGTCCCCGCAGGTCAGGAGTCTGGGGGTCATCCTCGATAGCTCGCTCTCACCCCGATCACATCTCCATAACATCTCCCGCTCTGCCTACTTCCACCTTCGCCCCTCCCTCACCCCCCATGCCTCCACCCTTGTCCACAGCCTCGTCCCTTCCGCACTGACTAGTGCAGCGCTCTCCTCTTGGGCCTCCCACAAAAATCCCTCCATAAACTTCAGCTGGTCCAGAACTCAGGGGGCCGTATCATCACCAGAACCCCCCTCACACCACCACATCACCCCCATCCTACAGCACCTCCACTGGCTCCTCCTGACATCCATAAGCTCGCCCCTCCACATCTGTCTGACCTCCTTAACACTGCCACTCCCTCCCGCCCCCCAGCTGTGGAACTTTCCCCCCCGGACCTCCGAAAGGTGGACTCTCTCCCACTCTTTCACTCTTTCACTCTTTCACTCAAACTCGCCTGTTTCAGACTGCTGATCCCACCTGTTTAACTGTGCCACTGACTATTGTTGCTGTTATTGTTTTATTTTTAACTATGTACAGTCTCCTTGGGGGTCGTGAAAGGTGCTTACAAATGAAATCATTATTTTCTCCAGGAGAAAGTTCTCCAGCAGGAGCTCCAGCAGACGCAGATGGAACAGTTTGCTCCGCAGATGAGGGCAGCAACAACGATGGAGTGACTGCGGAGGTCGAGAACCAGCGTGAAAGCAAAGAAGCCTCACAGGAAGTGGCTTGTGAAGCTCATCAGCAGGTGGAGACAAATACAGAAGAAGAGGAGGAGGAGGAGGAGGAGCCAGGTGACCTGGCTGCACCAGATCAGCTGTCAGCTCCACTGGGAGGAGAAACGGCCGTCGTTAAGCTTCCGGAAACAAAAGAGGTGGAGGAACATGAAGAGGAAGTAGCAAAAACCACTGAAGAAGAGCAGGAAGAAAGACGGCAGGTTCCTGAAGAGACGTCAGTGGTGGAGAGGCCAACGATGAAGCAGGAAAACTCTGACCATCAGTATTCCAGTGGAGACTACAAACAGCAGGCCAAAGAGCTCGCAGAGGAGCATCAGCAGGTGGAGGAGGAGGAGGAAGAAGAAGAAGAAGAGGAGGAGGAGGAGGAGGAGGAGGAGGAGAGGGTGGTCCACCATGACACCAACACTCTGTACGCTTTGAGCCCACACGCTCAGGGTTCACAAACTGAGGTGTCACTCAGGGAAGAGAAGTTCTGCACCCCCATGACCGAGGAAGATGAGGATGAGGAAGAACTGGAAGAGGAGCAGGAGGAAGACAGAGGGGAAGAGGAGGAGAACAGGCAGGAAAAAGAGGAGGGTGAGTTGATGATCGAGGAGGACGAGGATGACCAAGACTCCATCAAAGCATCTCCAGCTACAGTGGTCATAGAGGTCCGATCAGAGGAGGAGGAGGATGAAGATGAGGAGGAGGAGGAGGAGGAGGAGGAGGAGGAGGAGGACGGAGTGGAGCAGGATCGTGTCTCCGAAGGCTCAGGAATTACAGACGACTCTGAAAACTGGGACATGAGTCGGGGGAACCTGGGCCTGCTGGAGAAGGCCATCGCTCTGAAGGCCGGGGAGGTGAAGGCGGGGCAGGAGGCGCAGAGCTCCCCGGAGTACCACCCCTACAGCAGCTCCAGCAGGAGCTCGCAGGGCGCCGCCGCCGCCGCCCGCCGCGCCGCCTACTACAGCAAAGGTGAGGGCTTCCGCCAGCTTCAAGGTCACGGTGAAGGTCTAACTGTCTCCATCCCTGTTCAGACAAGAAGGAGGTCAAGTGTCCGACTCCAGGCTGTGACGGGACAGGTCATGTGACCGGGCTGTACCCCCACCACCGCAGTCTGTCGGGGTGTCCTCACAAAGACAGAGTTCCTCCAGAGAGTCAGTAACTACGGCAACAAAACTAGAGCTAGCGCTAACGCTAACGCTGCTAACGCTGCTAACCTTCGCCGCTGTGTCTGCTGTCTCTGTAGTCCTGGCCATGCACGAGAACGTGCTCAAGTGTCCCACTCCTGGCTGCACAGGCCAAGGCCACGTCAACAGTAACCGCAACACACACCGCAGGTCAATGCAGCACGCCAGGGCACGCGCACACGCACGCACGCACGCACGCACGCACACACACACACACACACACACACACACACAATCTTTTCCTGTCTAATTCTACTAACACACTAAAACACTCTTCTTTTGGCAGATTGGAGTTATTTTTTACAGTGTTTTGAAGCCAGATGTTGCTTTCAGCCTCGTCCTGATTTGATTTCATGTAAATAAGTTGCTGGTTCTAATCCCGACAGCCTCTCCGGCTGCCCGATAGCGGCTGCGGCCAAGCTGAACAAGACGCAGGACAAGCAGGTTCACCTGCAGCCTGCAGCCAGCGAAGCTTCTTCCAACTCTGACAGAGTTCTCAGGTCAGACGTGCGTGTGTGTGTGTGTGTGTGTGTGAGACGTTCTCGCCTGTGTGTGTGTGTGTGTGTGTGTGTGAGACGTTCTCGCCTGTGTGTGTGTCTGATGTCGCGTGCACGCTTCTGCTGCTCCTGCAGGCCCATGTGCTTCGTGAAGCAGCTGGAGATCCCCCAGTACGGCAGCTTCCGGCCCAACGCGGCCACCACCACGCCTCGGGCTAACCTGGCCAAGGAGCTGGAGAAGTACTCCAAGGTGTCTTTCGACTATGCAAGCTTTGATGTGCAGGTGTTTGGGAAGCGCACGCTCGTTCCCAAGACGCCCAGCAGCACTGAAACGTCACCCAAAGCCTTCAAACGTGAGCGCCCCTCCGCCACCTCCCTGCTGGCTCCTCCCTTCTCTCATTCTTGTCCTCTCCTGCTTCTCCACGCAGCCAAGTCCTTCCCCAAGGCCTCCTCTCCCAGCCAGAGCCCAGCAGGGGGCTTCTCCAAGAGCGCCACATCTTCCAGTTACGACTACAGCCAGGACGCAGAGGCCGCCCACATGGCGGCCACCGCCATCCTCAACCTGTCCACCCGCTGCTGGGAGAGACCGGAGACGCTCTGCAGCGTGTCCAGGGAGCCCTGCTCCAAGGTTCTCGCCCTCTTTCTTCGGGCAGATTCTGGGGGAACGCGCGCTAACGTCTGTGTGTGAACGCGCAGGAATCGGACATCGAGGTGGACGAGAACGGCACCTTGGACCTCAGTATGAAGAAAACAAAGAGGGACGGCGTCCAGGCCTCAGAGCCTCCGTCCTCTGCCTCCTCGTCCTCCCAGCCCACCGGAGCCACCTTGTCTCAGGGCCACTCTCAGCCAGAGTGGGAGGAGCCTCTTGATTTCACCACCCGTGAGGGCGTGAAGGAAGAAGAGCACGAGGAGGTAGCGTATTCACACCTTTTCATTTGGACTTTCCTGCAGGACAGCGTCCACAGAAGTCCTCCAGTCAGATCATTCAGAGGCTTCTGTGGATCTCCACCAGCATCTGGAGACACAAATGTCCAAGTGTTACACCTGTAGCTCGTGTTTCCATGTCCACCAGCATCTGGAGACACAAATGTCCAAGTGTTACACCTGTAGCTCATGTTTCCATGTCCACCAGAGACACAAATGTCCAAGTGTTACACCTGTAGCTTGTGTTTCCATGTCCACCAGCATCTGGAGACACAAATGTCCAAGTGTTACACCTGTAGCTTGTGTTTCCATGTCCATTGTGTTGATGTAGGACGTTTGTGACCTTCTTACGAGCTTCTGCTCTAACTAACCCCTCATCCTCAGGTGGAGTTTACGGCTCCATCATACACCTCCTCCGATCCTGAGGAAGAGGACCAAGACAACCTGGAGGACAGGAAGTACCCCGGTGAGGTCACAACCAGCAGCTTCAAGGTCAAGTTCCAGGCCAAAGACAGCAAGAAAGAGCTCCTGGTGTAAGTTTGCTGCTGAACAAACATCCGTCAGAGCAGCTCTTTGGTCCAACAAGGCCCGGTAGGACACCTGAACATCTGGTCTGGGTCTGCAGATGTCCCACTCCAGGCTGTGACGGCAGCGGACACATCACTGGAAACTACGCGTCCCATCGAAGGTAGGAGCCGCTTCCTTCCGCAGTCCTGGTGTGAGTGGACACCACGTCCAGACTGAGGTACCAAGCGGCTGGACTCCGTTACTCCACCCCAGAAGGTGGAGGACTCCAGCCAGTTTGGAGCTTCCAAACGAATGTCGCTTAAGATGAGATTCTTCTGCGTCTGCGAGCTAATTGAGCTTCTGATTGGTCCTCAGAGGAGAGTGAACGAAGCGCAGTGTTTCTCTCTGCTTCAGACGCTTCTCCTCCGTCTGCTTCCCACTCTGATGTTTCTCTTTAACCTCTGATCTTCCAGTCTGTCAGGCTGTCCTCTCGCTGATAAATCTCTTCGGACCCTAATGGCTGCCCACACAGCTGAACTGAAGTATGTCCGCTTTCATCCGTCTCTCACCCCAACACCTTTCCAACACTGTAGCTGCAGCTCTTCTTCTGGCCTCCTTTCAAAACACACTTACCGTAGCTTTGGACTACAAGTCGGCCCGAAGTATCAGACGCATCAGTCAAAAGGAGAAAAAACATATAGTCGCTTCTGGACTATAAGTCGCATTTTTTGGGGGGAAATGAATTGTGAATATTAATAATAATAATAAAGTTCTAATAATAACAACAGAATCTAGAACAACATGTTGAACAGGTGTCAGGTATGATAACATAACACATTAACAGTTATTCAGCTACACAAGAGCATAAAGAACATATGTGGGAGGCTGGAAAGGCAGAATTAACAATAACAAGCTCGCGACTCCAACAAGCTAGCTACTGGTTAGCAAGTTTAGCTAAATCTCCATCTCGTTCATCACTGAATCCACTGAATTCTTCATCCTCCGTGAAGAGGATTTTCTTTTGGGGGCATTTGTGTTTAGTCTTTCTCAGTTGTCTTTAAGTTAATGTTTAAATTAGTTTTCAGTGGTACAGGAGTAGCACATGATGATTGAAGAACATGTGAAATTACATATTTTAATATAAAAAGAAAAAAAGTGTGACTTATAGTCCAGAAAATACGGTAAGTCTTAATACTGCAACTGTGAAGGTGCAACAGGCAGCAATGTGGTTGTAGCTGCAGCCGTGTGACAGCGGAGACTCTGCGTTTCAGGTGTCCGACTCCAGGTTGCGACGGATCGGGACACATCACAGGAAACTACGCGTCCCACCGGAGGTAGAAGCTCCAGAAAATCCCTGCCAACAGCTCCAACGTACGGTGGAGACCCTGAAAAGCACCCTTCACTGTTCCATCTGTGTGTTCGGTTCTTCCCTCAGTCTGTCCGGTTGTCCTCGGGCCAAGAAGAGTGGGGTCAAATCAACGCCCACCAAGGACGACAAAGACGACTCGGAGCTGCTGAGGTCAGACCGCAAGACCAAACATTCACGGCCAATCAAAGTTCTCCTCCTCAGCCAAATCCACCGCCCCCTTCAGGTGTCCGGTTCCGGGCTGCGACAGTCTGGGTCACATCAGTGGGAAGTACGCCACCCACCGCAGCGCCTACGGCTGTCCGCTGGCCGCACGCCGCCAGAAGGAGGGGCTTCTGAACGGGACCCCGTTCTCCTGGAAGGCCTTCAAAGCCGAGGGTCCCACCTGCCCGACGCCGGGCTGCGACGGCTCCGGACACGCCAACGGCAGCTTCCTGACGCACAGGAGGTATCGGAGCCGAGAACGGCGGCAGAGAGTCGCCCACTGATCGGAAACGCTGCGATGCTAATTGTCACGTAGCTCTTCAGTAACTGTTCATGGCTAACGAGTCCAGCAGTCCAGGAAGCTCCTCACCGGGTCACGACCCCCCACAGCTCTGTTAGATGGTTGAGCCTGACCAGCTTCTCCTCTCAGTCTCTCAGGTTGTCCCAGAGCATCGGCCAATAAGAAGAAGGCAAAGTTACCTGGAGATGAATTTATCACCGCCAAGTTCAGAGCCAGCGACGGTGAGATCAGAGATGCTCTGCCACAGCTGCCAAATCTGACGAAATCTAACCGCATCCCGTCTGTCACTCAGTTCTGGACAACGACGAGGACATCAAACAGCTCAACAAGGAGATCAACGAGCTCAACGAGTCCAACTCAGAGATGGAGGCAGACATGATGAACCTGCACACTCAGGTAGGTACAGGTGAGGCCAGCAGGAGGCCATCAGAGCAGAGCCAGGCTGGAACCCGACTCTGGTTCTGCTGCAGATCTCCTCCATGGAGAAGAACCTGAGGAACATGGAGGAGGAGAACAAACAGATCGAGGAAAGGAACGAGGCCCTGTTCCTGGAGCTGTCGGGCCTGAGTCAGGCCCTGATCCGCAGTTTGGCCAACATCCGCCTGCCGACCATGGTGAGAACACACATACTGGTCACACTGGGCAGAGGCAGGAGTGGACTGGTTGTACTGGGCAGAGGGAGGGGTGGACTGGTAAAGAGGTGTTTTTCCCAGCAGGAGCCGATGTCGGAGCAGAACTTCGACAGCTATGTGGAAGCTCTCACTCACATGTTTACCAGTAAAGACTGCTACCAGAACCCGGAGAACCGGGCTCTGCTGGAGTCCATCAACCAGGCAGTGAAGGGCATCGAGGTGTGACGCAGGAGGCGGGGCTTCCCACCGACACATCACCCTTTCTTTTCCTCAGCCTTTAGATCCTGTGTGTATATCCACTTCTTCTCATTTGTCATCGGTTCTTTGCCTTTTTCTTTGATGTTTGCATGTTGCTTTATGCCGGCGTGTGTGTGACGGCTAATTTCCAGCGGACGCGGCTCCGGGGCGCCGGACCCCTCGGCCCTGTACGGGACAGGAAGTCGTGCACAGACAAAATGAACCATCCGGTTTGTTTCCAAACGGATC
Organism: Pao palembangensis; assembly: GCA_015343265.1. NCBI lineage: Eukaryota > Metazoa > Chordata > Actinopteri > Tetraodontiformes > Tetraodontidae > Pao > Pao palembangensis. Next base: position 120,451 of record CM027090.1, on the reverse strand, counting down.
TTTTTCCCGCCGTGAAAACCTCATAATTACCACTGATGGTCCAAATATCATCTCCCGCTCATGGAATCACAAGCAGCTCCACAGACAGCAGCTGGACAGAGCCGCTCCGCCCAGGACGCACTTCCTGTAGGGATGGAGGGATGGACTGGCTCCACAGCAGCAGGAAGTGGAGCCCTCATGCCCACCTCCACCCACGACGTTGATCTAGTGATGTTGCACCTTCAGGACTAGTTTGTAGATTCATTCTTACTATTGCTGTGAAACTGTTTCAGTACTTTTCAAAGGTTGGTTTAATAATGACCTATTTATTCATTTGTGCTGTGATATTTTTGTTGGCCTATTTATTGTTCCTTCTATTTATTTGTATTATTTAAAAATTCTACCTAGAGATTTTAAATGGTCATCGAGAGAATGGAGCGTTTCCTCTCTACTGTCGAACAAAGAGGAAATATTTTAAGATATCGACTATGAATTCTTTTATATATTTTATTTATTTAAAAACTGGGATGTTTTTAAGTGCAAATATTTTGTAACTGAAAGTTTTTTAATAATTTTCTAAAGCTTTTTGTGCTTCTGTTTATATGATTTCCTTTTTATTTTAACAAACTATTTTGAGTAAATTGCAATACTCCGTTCATATTGTGCTGCACATTATTTGCTATTTATTTGGTGATGAAGAACAAAGTGATGGTGAATATTTATTTTGTATCGTCTCTGTGTTGATGACTGTGTGGATTAGTCTTTAAGTTGCTCTGGAATAAAAGTTAACCCGCAGTAAACGTGGGCGTCATTTGGAGCCGGACGGTTCAAACCAGGACGTCAGCATTTAAAAAGCCGGGACAGGAAGTGTCTGCGTCACTTCCTGTCAGCTCGTTCTCACGTTGAGAAGCAGAGAATGAGGCTCAGACCAGAGCTGTCGTTTACTCCTTTTAATGGTTAAAAAAATACTTCTTTGCGCAAAGAGACAAAATCCGTCCCCGTGTGGAAACGAGGACCCAAAACAATGATGGCCACCACGCCACGAAGGTGGGATAAGATAAGATGAGGTAAATGTTTGTGAGTAAAACAAAAAAGGCACAATTTACAATCCGTTATGCCTCAAATTCACAATAATAATAATAATAATAATAATATCAACATAACAACAGTAATACCATCAATACAGCTAGAGGGAAAATCTGCAACAACAAAAGATCCGGATCAGTCGTATCATACAAGGCCAGCCCCGCCCCCGCCCCGCCCCCAGCCCCGCCCCCAACTATCTGACCACTAAACAGGACACGCACAGTTTGGAGGGCCCGATGCAGTCGTCATGGCAGAAGGCACCGCAGCCTTGGCACATGATCATGGCTTTGAGGCGGCACGAGCACTTGAGCGCCACCTCCTCGGCCTGACGGGGGCGGAGCTGGAGCACGCCGTCCGCCACGCTCCGAGAGAAACCGCCGTTATCCACCACGGACACGTTGGCCGTGTAGCTGAGCGCGGCGCCGCCCCCCGCCTGCTTGGGGAGCTTCCCGTACAGCTGGAAGGGAAGCAAGGAGGCGGAGGAGGGCGACGGGGACGAGGAAGACGGCGAGGCCGAGGAGTAGGCCTTGTTGTGCTCCTTCTTCGCCATCCTGGCTAAAGTCATTTCCATGTTGAGGAGCCCCTCCATCGCCCCTCCACTCAGGAAGCTGTCCATGGAGCTCCCGGGTTCCTTTTTGGGAGCGTGTAGGGCTTTGATGGGGGGGGACCTGGCGAGAGCCTGGCAGGGGGGGCGCGCAGCGGCCTCGCTCTTGACCGGGGCTCCAGGAGACAGCTGCTGCTGGTGATTTGGAGGCGGAGCAGCCTGGGGGGGCCTCCAGTTGATCTTTATAGGTGGGACCACTTCGGTGGGGCAGGGGTCCCCGTGAGGGGGGGAGGGGCCGTTGGGCATGGTGCGCTGCAGCCGGTCCGGTGTGGCCCCCTGCGAGGGCTGAGGTCCGTGCAGGTCCGCCATCAGCACAGACTCCAGGGGGGTCTGAGAGTTCAGCTCCGGCTTATTTCTGTACGCTGGCGATGAAGACGAGGGTGAGGAGAAGGGCGGCAGCGGCGTGATGACGGGGACGGCTCCGGGGGGCTGCTGGCTCTGATAGCGGGCTGCAGCCGGGGTCTCCAGGCGGCCTGGGGGAGACCGGCTGCTCAGTTCCGGAGCGTCGGGAAGGTTCGGCGCCACAGTCCTGGCCACGGCGGCTCTGGGGGGCGGGGCTCGGCTGATCTCCAGCCTGTTGGCAGAGAGCGGGGGCAGGACCTTCTCCAGGGGCAGGCTGCCCTGCAGCAGCTGGGTGACCAGAGGGTTGTTGGCCTCCACCGTGGACACGGGTCTGGCCGGGCCATACGCCCGCTTGCCTTTCAGGTCCACCTGAAGAGCTTCCTCGGCCTGTCTGGAGAGCCTGCACTCGCCTCCGGGCTCCGTCTTGACCAGCACGTTGGCGTCCCTCAGGGCCTGATGCTCCTGCGAGTGGGGGAAGCAGGGCTGGATGACGCTGTGGCCCTGGCGGCCAGACGTGGGCGCCTGGATGACGGGCTGCTTGTTATGAGCAGGGGGGCTGCAGATGACCAACTGGCTGCTTCTCTGGGGTCCCCAGTCCCGGTCCAGGTGGTACTCCGGACCGTCATTCTCGCAGTCGGAAGCCGTTTCGGTGGAGTCGCTGTGCGTGCTGCCGTCGTCGTCGTCCTTCTCCCCCGCAGAGCGCTGTGGAGGAGGGGGCGGGTCTGCAAACGCCTGCTGGGGGTCCACGTGCTGGGAGCTGTGCTGGATGACCCCTCCCGGACCAGCCTCCTTCTCCGGGACCGAATCCTTGTTCTGACAGGCCAGAGTGTGAATAACGTCCACCCCCTGAGCCCCGAACCTGGGAAGGGAGTCGGGGATGGAGGTGGGCACCAGAGGGGGCTTCTCGGGAACGCGTCCCACCCCCTCAGAGGGGGGCTTCGGGGTGGGCTCAGACACAGCGTTGGGCTGCGGTGAGACGGGGCCGCTCGATCTGTCCGCCAGTCCTTCGGCGGAGGTCTGCGTGCTGGCTGACGGGGCCTGTACTGGTTCCTCCAGAGGGGGGGTCGGGCTCTGGGGGGCGTCCAGGGACAGCGAGGTTGAGGTAGTGGATGGCGAGGGGGGAGACTGTTGCTCGGGCTCTACGCCGGGATGCTGTAGTTGTGTTCCAGACGGATTAACGTCCGCAGACGATCCCTGCTCCTCCATCCGACCACCTCCACCTCTTCTTCCTCCTCCTCCTCCTCCTCCTCCTCCTCCGGGCTCGATAGGTCCCGGGTGCTCTCGCGTTCGTCGTCCACTGCTGCTATCCGGTAGCCCAGCAGCAGGCCGCACCCGGAGCCCTGGCGGTGATGCCCCGTCTCCAGAGGCCGCAACAGCAGCAGCGGCCTCGCGCTGGGCGCGGGCTTGCTGGGCGCGGGCTTTGATGTCCGCCAGTGTGCGGGCGCCCCCCGTCCCCGGCCGCCGCGACCCCTCCCCCGGCGGCACGATGCGGGGACAGATCTGATACGTGGGGTGACCTTTGACCCAGGGAGGTTTGATCCTGGACAGTTGGATCTGGAGAGACAGGACAGACGTGGATCAGAGGCGCGTTTCTCTTCACACCAGCTGGTGTTCTGTGCTAACCGCGTACGTCTACCAGATTTTCCGGACCATAAGTTGCACTTTTTTTCATAGTTTGGACGAGCTGCAACTTATAGAAATTCTTATAATATTTACGGTAATTTCACACGTTGGTTACTTTCACACTGAAAGCACGCGAGGGCATCTATGCTTTATTATCGCTAACTTAAAAAGACATCAGAACAAAAATGCTCCCAAAAAGAAAATCATATTCTACAAATTACAAGCTGCAAGTAGCAAAATATGCAGCCGAAAATGGAAAAACGTCCACCTCTGGTTCTGGTGGAGTCGTTCAGAAGCGACACCGAGGATGAAAAATTCAGTGGATTTGAGTGATGTGAAGCGAGACCGAGGTTGGTTGTTTATGCTACAGTTATGTGATAACTGTTAATGTGCTCTGTTAGCATACCGCACACCTGTTCAGCCTGGTGTTTTCTGGTCTGTTGTTATTGTTATAACTCGCCTTTCAAGATGAAACGTCTGTTCTTGGTCTCAGACTTTGTAAAACAAATTTCCCCCCCAAAAAAATGCAACTTAGACCAGTGAGACTTGTACTTTGCTTCTCCATCATGACGCATTTTTTGATGCGACTTATAGTCCAAAGAATACGGTACGTCTGCACAGGATGTGGGGGCGGCAGGTCATTTCAAAATAAAACAATCTTTCACGCTGACAAAGCTGCAGGATTCCCGGAGCTAGGCTGAAACAGGAAGTGCTTCTCACCCGGATTGGCGGCACCTTGGGCTCTTCTGCTGTCGGCTGCGGCTTCTCGGAACCGACACCGTCAATTGTGGTACGAAAGGACTGACGCTGGTCCAGCCGCGGCCTCTTCTCGGAGGAGCTCTGGGCCTCCTCGGGTCTCCTCTTCTGCTCCTTGAGCTGAGCGCTGGCCACGTGGGCCGAGCCAGGGCTGGCGGAGGGGCTGCTCTCCCGGCTGCTGGTGGCGGTCCCGCCCGTGACCGAAGTCACCACGGAAGCGGCGTCGTCCAAGGGGTCGACCGCCACCGCTGCGCTGGAGGAGGCTGAAGACGATGAAGAGGAGTCCAGGCCTGTGGCGAAGGCCCCCTGTGGGTCGGAGGGGGAGGAGGGGGAGGAGGCAGGCGAAGACGCAGACGAGGAGGAGGAGGAGGAGGAAGAGGAAGACGGGGAGGAAGTTGAAGCCAGGATGGGCGTGGCTTCCTCCGGGAGGAGGCAAACTGGAACTTCCTGCTCTTCGTTGGCGCTGGTGGAGGCGGGGCTGGGACTGGGGCTGGGTGTGGGAGTGGGTGTGGGAGTGGGAGGCGGCAGCGTGACTGGCTCTGGGGTGGGCGAGGCCTTCGGCTCGGCGGAGACGCTCTCAGGTAGGAGCTCCACGCCATCCTCGGCCTGCAGCACCACCTCGGCCTGCACCACGTCGCCCTCCGCCATGGGCGAGCCCACAGACACGGCCGCCATGTCCAGCGTGGCGCCCGCCTCCGCCGCTTCTGCGTGCACGGCCGGGGGCGTGGCCTTGCAGCGGCTTCGGCGGACCCTGCGGCGAAGGTCGGCCCGCGTGCGTCTCCTCATCCGCCCGTCCCTCCTCCGCCGGCCCACGCTGCGCCTCTTGGGGGCGACGCTCCTGTCCAGGACGCTGGCGGAGACCTCGCCGGGGTCGCTCATGGTCAGTTTCAGAGACTCCTCCTTGGTCAGGCCGGACCTGCAGGCACACAGCCGGTTACCACGGCAACAAGAAACGCACCAAAGGGCAAACAGACGTCTCCCCCGACTGCGAGAACTCACTTCTGCCCGTGGTATTCTTCAAAGAACTTCTCCTTCCACGCCTCCACCTTCTTCTCCTTCTCCATCTCCTGGCGGAAACGCACCTGCATCTCGTGCGTGAACTCACCTGAACAGAGAAACCGGCGAGGGACAGTAAGACCACCGAGACGGAGCAGCCAGCTCGCCGCAGCCGCAGCGTGCGTGCGTGCGTACCCTCGGCCAGCCGCTCCTTCCAGCTCTGCGAGGCGTGGGTGAAGAACTCGTTGTTGAGGGCGGAGCTGCTCAGTCGGGCCATCCCGTCAGGCCCCACCTGTGAGCGAGACGGGCACATTCGGGGACATTAGGGCTTTCCTCCTCTCCAGGGCTGGCGGGTGGAGGACGGAGCACCCACCTGTCGGTCCACCTCCGGCAGCAGCTGCAGCAGCTGCTGCTGCGACTGTGGCGGGAAGGCAGCAAAGGTGCGCACGTTGATGAGCGCTCGGATGTTGGTGTTGACCAAGATGGAACCCGGCGTCTCAAAGTCGACGTCCAGGCCTCCGCGGTTCCTCTTCATGGGCCCTGTCAGAGAAGACGCAAGCGTGAGGCTCCTCCTCCGTCAGGCTAATTAGCAGGTTAGCTCTGGGGTGCGCTAACCCCAGAATTTGTCAAAATAAAAGCTCCCGTATTTAGAGTGATGGTTTTTACGTTATTCCATGTGTGAATCATCTTTTTTACGTTATTCCATGTGTGAATCATCTTTTTTACGTTAGTCCATGTGTGAATCATCTTTTTTACGTTAGTCCATGTGTGAATCATCTTTTTTACGTTATTCCATGTGTGAATCATCTTCTTCTTGGGCCGTTTTATCTCGTTTGTGGGTGTGTGAAACAACATCACCAGTTAACTTAGTGTTTGCAGCAGATCTACGAATATATTAAATAACGTAAATAACCAGAATTTACCAGAAATAATCCATCTATTACACATTTTAGGAAACATTAACAGAATTCCCCATGGTGGAGTCACCAAGATCTGAAGAAAGGGGAGATTTTCCTCCTCTACAAACAAAGAGCGTCTTCTTCTGTGGCTCCTTTAAACACTACAAAGTGGTAACATCGCAGTCGTACGTGATTTCGTTTTCAGCGTCCTGTTGAAACAGATCGCTCTAAATACGGGAGCTTTTATTTTGACAGGTTCCCAGATGTCTTATTTTCTCTTTGCACCCGACTTCCTGTCCCCACGCGGTGGACTGTGCGAGACTGTTGGGGTGACAGAGACGCAGCGCCTCCGGTGGCAACCCGGGGTGAGGCCGTTCCTACCTGAGGGAACGTGTTCTCCGTTCACCTTCAGGGGCGTGAGGACGACCCGGGGCATCATCACCGCCTTCTTCCTCTGTCGCCCTGACTGGAGGAGCACAAACAGCACAGGAGGCGGTTGGTTGGTGGAACAGGTGAAGGGGGGCGGGGCCTGCTCCCACGCTCACCTGTCTGGAGCGGCTCAATCTGGTCTGGGCGTGCGGCGCTTCTGTGCGCCCCTGCTGTCCCGCTGCCCTGCTGAGGCGGGTCTGAGGCTGGCTGCTGCTCGGGGGCTGCGCTTCCGCGGAGCAGGAGGCGCTGGACGAGCTCTCATCCACCGAAGCTTCGCACAAACGACAGAAAGGAGATCATTCTAGCGCCACCTGGCACGCCACCGCCGCTGCACACAGACTGAGAGTCACCGTCGTTGTCGCCGCTGGCCGTGGCCGTGGTCTCGCTGGAGTCGCAGCTCTCCTGCTCGGCTGCTTCGGCGGGAGCGGCGGCCGATCCAGACGCAGCGGCGGCGCTGCTGCTGCTGCTAGACGCTAGCGCGGCAGCGCTGCCCGTCGCCTCGGCCGGCGCCTCTGTCTCCGACGTGCTCTTTGTCCACTGCAGAGCATTTTTCTACAGAGAGAAGGAGCAGTTATTCCCACCCAGAACTCAGGGGTGATGGCGGTGCGGGGGTGTAAAGGTAGGGAGCGTTGGGTACCTTCAAGGTGAACAGGCTCATCCGTCCCGGCAGCTTGAAGAAGATGCTGTTCTTGACTCGGTCTCCTCGGACCTGTGAGTGCAGCATGGTGACCAGGCAGGCCAGAGGAGCCGTCCCGCTGCAGACACACACAACAAGCTCAGGCGCTCCCCCTGCTGGTGGGCGGTGGGACCGCACACACACTCCACACAGGTTTCAATCACAGCCTTTAAAGCAGTTTGTCAAGACAACACAAATGTACACCAACAACACACTTTGTCACACACGAGTGAAGAAGAGCTCAGCTTAAAGCTGTCTCAGGATGGAGATCTGGGTTCCAGCTTACCTCCTGTGTCGTCAGACGTGCAGCAGAAGGTCATGAGGAGAGAAAGAAAGTGTGAGAGCAGTAGTTCTGTTCTGTGTGTGTGTGTGTGTGTGTGTGTTCTGACCTCATTTCCTTCAGCCCCTTGGTCTGGATAACGTGCAGAATCTGCTTGGGAGTCATGGGTGCGTCTGAGAAATTCTCTAAAACCTGGAGAAGAAAAAGTTGACTCCAAATTAAAATGAACCCATTTAACGGTCACCTCAAAGCGTAGCTCTCACTTTTATTTTACTTGATTCCACATAAATGTCTCCCAGCTGCTTGTTTCCGTTTGGCAGCTGCAGATTTCCGCTCAGAACCGTTCTGACTGACGAGTTTTACACAAAGCCAGTTTATTCAGATCGTTTATTCTCATTTACAGTCGTCATGGAAACACTGCTTTTATTCAAGTCTGACTGAAGCAGCTGAGATAAAGTGAAAATGCTCAACGAGGAAGCTGTAAAATTCAGAGCAAAGATTGCAAATATATGCGTTCTGGGGACTTTTGTGAGGCATTGCTGCTAATTAAATAAATATCTTAAAGATGTAATATCTGCTACAACCATGTCAGCCATAAATTCTATGATAATGATCATTTACACACTGATTAAAACCATCTGACATCTTTTCAGTGGGTTGTAGTTGAGTTATTGATGCTCAAACACACTTTGGTAGAAAAGCCTGGTTTTCTATTTGATTTTGAAGCTTACATGTGTATTTTAGGCCAGTTTCCGCCAATAACGTCCATATTTTTTCCCACGTCTGTCTGCAGCCTGAAGATTCTCTGCATCAGACGTTCAACAGGGCTGGAGCTCAGCTATCAGCTAAGAGGCTGCAGCTAAATCTGCTGCTTCAAACGCCTCTTTGATTCTCGACACGTGTTCTCGTTAATTAGTTAATGTTTAAGTAGAAATCAAAGGGCTTTTTCTTCCAAACTAAACCGCGTGAGTTAATCCATATGAGGACAAACACAACCCGACCCATTCCACATAAATATGTGCATATTATACGTTTATTTCGATGATAAACTGCCCAGTTGTCGCTGACTTGATTCATTGACTCGGGTTTATTTACTATGAGCAGCCCCCGCCCCCAGCTCGCTAATGTAAGCATTTCATCTAACTGAACCAAAATTCGAAGAAAATAAACAATGGTTCTGGCTGAGTTACTAAGAAAGAGACGCTAACAAACACCAGCAAGGCATAATTAATTTCCTGACACCGGGCTGTGGTAAATACAGATTTAAAGAACAAGCGTTAGCTGATAGCTGTGCTAATGTTAGCTTGCGTTGTGGTCAACAATATTAGCTGTAATTTCTGGCGTTGGTCTTAAAATGAACGCAGTGCGATTAGCTAGATCGCGTTTCACTGACGACTCAATCACATATAGCACAAAAACCTGTCGTTGGAGTATAATATAACATCGGCTGGTTCGATCTTTAGCATAAAGCTAGCTACCCTTCTGCCTAGCAAACAAAGAGCTGGAGATACGAGGTGGACGTTAGCATGCTAGCCCGTATTAGCATGCTGCGTAGGCTTTTCTGTCCAACTAAAACATTCGTCGCCTTTCTATCAAAAAGGGCCTTTTTTCACTTAGACCCGAACAAAATACGAGCCGTGTGCTGGTTCCGCTCCTGCTGCTGTTTTAATGACTAGCTGAGATTAGAGCAGACGCCGAATGTGATCGTGAGGAGAATACCCAAACACAACAACACACCTGAATACATCCCTCATTAATTCAGCCACATCAACCGGCAGCTACGTTAAAAAGGCAGCGTTTACCATGCGAGCCGCTTCAGCCCAGGTCCGCTCCTTCTTCCTCTTCTGTTTGTCCTTCATGTCTGCTGCTGTATGCGGCTAGCCTGCTGCGACTCTACAAAGCGACCTCAACGCGCTGACGATGTGGCGAAATGGCTAACTGCTCCCGGGCTGGACCGCAACTGGTCGGGGACTGGAGAAGACGCGGCTGGTTGGCTCGGCTGAATGCGGGTAGACGTCCGTGCGGGGGTCCGGGGCCTCTGGCTTAGAACGCGCTCCGCATCGCTTGTGTGCGGCTAACGGCGTGTGAACCTCAGGTCTGCCTGGCTCCGGAGCTGCTGCGGGACAAGCCTCTATGGAACGCAACAATGAGGTCAAAGGTCAAACCCTCCGCAGGAATGCGTCGGTCCTCCGCGTGCACGCAGACGTCTGAGCACATGCTGCACATGAGTGATGGTGAATAAGGTCCTACCAGGGTGGAGAAAGAGAGGAAAAAGCTACATCTGTGGTCATCTGGGTTAAATCCTGCCGGTTAAGAAATAATGAAAATAAAAGAATGTTGGAGACTTTGACGGAGCACGAGAGTGACACACGTGACCCATCTGTAACCCAGGGCAACGCTCCTGCATATGTTCATGTTATTTTCATGTCTGCAGACCCATTTAAGCGTCTTTCACCCAGAATCTGGACCTGAATGTTCACATCCACAGCAGCTGTAGTTGACTTCTGGCTCCTTTGATTATTAGAATAAGCAATTAAAATAGCTTCTTTGATCTTAAGTCATCATATGTGGATGTTGGACACATATCAGTTCACGTGCACCTTGATGTTTAACCCTTTTTATTGGATAAATTAGTATATTTTCCTCTTGCGCCCACAGACAGAGCAGTCAGAAACTGCAGCACTTTCTCTGATTTATTAAAACAGAAATGTTACTTTTATTGGCAGCTCTGTTGCCTCACAGCCGGAAGGTTCCGGGTTCCAGTCCCCAGGGCTTCAGGGGCTTTTCTGTGCACGTGGGTTCTGTCCAGGCCCAGAGGCGTCTAGTCAGCAGTCGGACCTACGTTGGATCCTGAGGTTTGGGCATGAAACCAGGCGTACTGCTGGTCAAAACGCTGCTGTAGGGGCTGCTTTCAAATTCTGGGCTCAGGCGTGCTAGGACAGGGTTCTGCTGGGTTCTGCAGAAGGTTGCAGAGCAGCGGGACGTCTGAGAGGCTCTGGAGGTCCGACCCACCAGAGCTTCTGCAGCTGGAATCAGCCGGTAAAAACACAGCCAGGCCTTGAAAAGCAGCACTTCCACAAACTGGGAGGCAGCCGGACTCTACGTGGACGCCGGGCTGCGCAACAGCTGAAAGTCTGAACTGGTTTTTTGGAGCCTCCACTGGTGGTGACGTCACTCTCCCAGAATGCATGGCTCCCAGCGCGGCGCCACCAGTCCAGGCCCGGACTGCGACAAACACCGCTGAACTCCTCCAAAAATGTCCATCTGGACCCGGAACCGAGGCTGGACGGGGACTTGGTGCGAGGCCCACTCGGTGAGTAGCGTGTGTTCGGCGTGGCTGAGGCCGCGCCGGAGTTGGATCCAGTTGGGCAACATCGGCGGAGTTAGCCGCAACTCCGGTCCAACTCCGCGGAGCCTCCGCTTTTGTTTTTTGTGCTTTTAAAGCGGCGCTCAGACCCGCAAAGTTCACGCACGCTCGCTTCTGCACCCCTTCCTGTCGTGCGCTATAAAAGCGGGTCAGGAATCCAACAAATCCAGCCAGTTTCGCCTCCGCCGCCGCCGACTTTTGTGCGCTGCGCTCGGCTAGCCGTGAAAGTTAGCCCCGGTGTGGACGCGACCCCCGTCCCGCTGCCTCTGCCCTCCAGGACGGTCCGACGCGCCCCGGAGGCGCCCACGCCGCCTTTTACTGTCCGCTTTCGGACGTGACAGCTTGTGTGATCGTGCAGCTCCGCAGAAAGAGTCTGAAACGGTGAAGTTTGAAACTGGGCTCCATGTTGGAGCCACAAAATGGCTCTGCAGACGCGGCCACCGGCCCCGGACAGCCGCCGCTCCTCCGGCTCTCCAGCCTTGATCACATTAGCTCCATCCGCTGGTGGTGTTTTAGATGAGACCTGGACGCTCTGCTGTCCGTGATGGAACCAGTCAGACCAGCAGTCTGGCAGCCTACCAGTCCATCTGTGATGGAACCAGTCAGACCAGCAGTCTGACAGCCTACCAGTCCATCTGTGATGGAACCAGTCAGACCAGCAGCCTTCCAGTCCAGCTGTGATGGAACCAGTCAGACCAGCAGTCTGAAAGCCTACCAGTCCATCTGTGATGGAACCAGTCAGACCAGCAGTCTGGCAGCCTTCCAGTCCAGCTGTGATGGAACCAGTCAGACGAGGTAGTCTGGCAGCCTTCCAGTCCATCTGTGATGGAACCAGTCAGACCAGCAGTCTGAAAGCCTACCAGTCCAGCTGTGATGGAACCAGTCAGACCAGCAGTCGGACAGCCTACCAGTCCATCTGTGATGGAACCAGTCAGACCAGCAGCCTTCCAGTCCAGCTGTGATGGAACCAGTCAGACCAGCAGTCTGGCAGCCTTCCTGATGTGGTCTCATGAACCCTGATATCAGCTGAAGCTGCTTTATCTCGTCCAAACATCAGTTTCAGCTGCGTCTGCGTTTCGCTTTGCTCCTTTCTGAGCCTCTTGCTAGCTGCTAGCCGCGGCGCCGGCCTGTGGGACGCGGCGGGGACGTGTTTGGACCTTTATCTCAGACACTTTTCCTCTTTTGCAGGTCTGTGGAGATGCTGAGCCGCTTCCTCTGTGACTGCTGAACGCTAGCGCCCACCGCCAGCCCACACAAGCGCTCTTCTCAGGGACACACAGATCCAGTCAGAGCGTCCAAAGCGCCTCATCCTCGCAGCCCGTCGGGGGTTGCTATGGCAGCAGCTGTCACGGGGACCAAGCGCTGGACACAGGCTTGCCTCAGTCAGGCGGCACAGGCTGCTAGTCATCACCACAAAAGACCATCAGAGCGTCCACGAGCAGCACTTAGCGGCCGTTGTAGCGCTGCGAGCTAGCCAGCGGGCTGGCGTGCTGCTGCTCCGCTGCCCGGAGGATCCTCATGAGTCTGGTCTGTGTGTGCTCAGGCTCTCGGCCAGTGTCCCCGTGTGGCGGTAGAGCTACTGTGTCCTCTGTCCAACCATGTTCCAGCAGCAGGAGGCGCTGAAGAGCCAGCTGCAGGACGGCGTCCCCGCCCCCGGCCGCCAACTCTTCCACTGCCACCAGTGTGGGAAGCAGTACAACACGCAGCTGGGCTACAGGCGCCACCTGGTGGCGGCCCACGGCAGCGCAGCGCCCGTGCCCTGCCCAGAGGGGGCGCCGTCGCTCCTGGAGCACCTCGGCAGCCACACTGACCGGCCGCCGCCGACGGAGGGGAGTGCCGGCGCCGGCGTGCCGGTGAGAGAGCGCAAGTACTCGTGTGAGAGGTGCGACCGCCGTTTTTACACCCGCAAGGACGTGAGGCGTCACGCCGTGGTCCACACGGGACGCCGGGACTTCCTGTGCCCGCGCTGTGCGCAGCGCTTCGGCCGCAGAGATCACCTGACTCGTCACCTGAAGAAGAGCCACGCTCAGGAGTCGGGCTTGATGCCCCCATGCACAACCAGCACGCCCTTGGCCACACCAAGCCCCGCCCCCCAGTGCCCGGTGAAGGAGGAGCCCAGTCCCATCAACGCCGACGTCAGCGCTGTCCCCAAGGAGAGCATGGAGGCGTACCCCAGGGACATGTACTCCTACCCCATGGGCAACCCTGGCCCTGGACTGGGCCCCCCCCACGCCCTCATGCAGGGCTCCCTGCCTTCCAGCATGAACGTGGGCCGCCACATGACCCCCCAGGCTTCCCACTCCCACCAGCATCACCTGCAGCCTGCGGGGGCCCCCCAGCAGCACCCCTACAGCAACATGAGCAGGTACCAGCATGGATCTACCTCATATCCACGCGCTGAAGTGGACAGCTTCCTGCTGGACCTGCAGAGCGCCCCCCCGCCTCACCTCAACACAGCCAACTCCTCTACCTCCTCCTCTGCGTCCCCCCAGCGGGAAGTGCTGGGCGAAGGGCTGGGAGGCAGCGGGGACCCCCACCTGCTGTCCAGGAGCCCTGCTGAGCTGTCGTGCACCACTAACATGGACCTGGGGCCCCTGCTGGGCTTCCTGCCCTTCAGCCTGCCGCCCTACAGCCCCCACATGGGGATGGGCGGGCTGGTGATGAGCTACCCTCCTTCCACCAGCAGCGGCTCGTCTCCGTCGTCCTCTTCCGGGCTGTCGTCCCAGGCTCCGGGGCCCTTTTCCTTCTTCCAGCCCCCCCAGGCTCATGTGAGCCAGGGCCCTGGAGGCCACGCCCACAGCCAGCTACCTCAGACCTACAGCAGCCCAGCCATGAGCGGCTCCAGCTCCCTACCTCACTACTACCAGGCCTTCCAGCAGTAAGCGCTCCCGCTGGAGATCCCAAAGGCTTCAGCAGGAGGGAAGCGTCTCTGCTGACTCCAAATCACACGTGGGACGCCAGCGTTAATGACGCTAATGGTCGTTATTTTTTTACAAACGCAACAAATCACCTCATCAGTGTTACCTCAGTATTTAATTCGCCAGCTTGGCCCTTTTGAGCGAGCGTAGATCATCTAATTGCAACCAAAATGGAGCGAAACTCCCTTCAGTCGATGCGCTTAACCCTCCTGGGCGGCGTTTCGTGTTGTGTAGACCGTTACCTGAACGCATCGCGGGTGCGTTCAAGCGGAAACGGGCTCCATTTAGGCGGCGAGAGGCCGGCGCTGAACCGCTGCTGAGGAGCAGCCTCGCGGTAAAGCTGTTACGGGCGAAGCCGCTGTATCCTGTCACGCTCCCGCGCTCAAATTGAGGAACTTTTACTGGAGTCTCAGCTGGAATTGCTGGTTTAAGGTGCAGCTTGGCGCTGGCAGGCCTGGTTTTTCCTCTCTTATTTAGTGTTCATAGATGAAAAGGCACTTAGATCTTGTTTTCATGGCATTTGCTGAGAAATCGGCTCTGCTGAGCTCTGACACAACGCGGAGCCTCCAGGCACGTGGGCGTCCACGTCTCCACCGTGTGGACATTTCCAGACTGAATGTGGATCAGGGTCAAACGGGCGGAGGCAGCTGAACTCCTGGCCTGTTTGCAGGTGCGGTCAGCTGCGTCTCCGTCACAGCGCCCCCTGTCTGCTGTATTAAAACCTCCCGGGAGCTCCTGGTCAGGCTGCTGACCTCACAGCTGCTGCTGGGGGCCAGCAGAGGCGTCACATTTACCTCACATGTCCCCAAATTTGGACCGGTGGGTTGGCGGCAGAAAGGGCGTGAGCCTCTTCAGACCTTGTCCAGGCCCGCTGACAGGCTGCCTGGTGACGGGAGGAAGCTCCACCTACTGACGGAGACCTGCAGGTCAGCAGGTGGGTTCTTCTGAGACACAAAGGACCGTGAAGCTCAGCAACCTTCTCTGCGTGCTCGCCGTCAGGAACAGAAGAAGCACTTTGCCATATGTCGGTAGCTCCGTTTGCTAGCATTCCCGCCAGATCAAGCTTTCCCCCCACCCATCCAGGAGGAAGTCTCACCTGGAGCAGGAGCAGGAAGCTTCAGGACCAGCGGTCCCACTGGTACACCTGAGAGCGTCCATCAGCAGATGTGGTGCTGGGTGACGGACGTGACTGCTCCGCCCACTCCCATTCTGGCCTCCTCTCTGCTGGGAGCGTCTGAGGGAAGCCAGAGAAGGGGAGCAGCTGGAGCTGGGGTGTGGGAATGGTGTGTGGAAGGGCTGAAGGGCAGGGAGCGGACTGATTGGACGGCGCCGTGCCGCTCTGGTGGCCTCCACTTCTGCCTTAAAGTCACCGAGGTGATGTTGAAGGATGTCTTTTGGAGTACTGAAACCAGCCTCCAGAGGGTTGCACCAATGTCTTATAATGCTACTGTCGTGCCTCTGAGAGTGTCTAACCTTGACAGGGTTTAAGCACTTAACCACGTCTGATCAGCTCCTCCAACCACGTAGGACTGCCGCTTTCGCTTCTCTTTTTGCTTGTAGTTGTTTTTGGCTCCTATTTGTGCCATTAGAAAGTATAAAAGTAGAATTTTTTTATGAATCTAAACTCTTTATTTAGCGTCATATTGGCATTATAATTCAAACTTTCTACCTCTACTTTGACATATATCTGCAAAAGAGAAGTAATTAGTCATAGTTTTAACTTGTAATTAGGCTGTTTTTACCACTGTTGAGTTCAACTTTGAAGGACCAGGTACACGCATATCCCAGTGGTGTATTGTTCTTTATACTTGCCTTTAATGGTGTTTTTACTTACTTACTACCTCAGAAGAGACAGGAGACTGTCAATCTAACTGCAGAGAAATGTCTGTGTAGAGTTTTATTTTTGAAGCACATGTACTTTGTAGTCCCATAGTTCTTTTTTTTTTTTTTACTGATGTAAGCTCAGAGCAGAATCATGTCTACTGCAGTTCAAACTCCCGTGTACATATCAGAAATAGCACAATCTCTGCCTGTTCAGTCTGGAACGGGACCGCTCAGAGCCCTAAAGAAACCTCGCTTTTATGCTGTCTTATCAGCTGTTAAATGTTACTACAGCTCTTCTTTTATATCTTGATAAATATGAATTGTTCTCAGGAATACAAGAGGCGTGAAAGTGCTGACACGTTTGCCTTGTTGCATGAACAGATCCAGCTCAAATTGCCCTCAGTGGAGCACTTAGTAAAACTGCATGCTAGTTTATTGGCGTCTTTTCACCAAAGGCAACCAGTCACAGGTGAGACGCGCTCGACATCAAATCGAATCATTCCAGACTGAACGCAGAGTAGGAAACTGGGCTTATTTGCTCTCCAAGCAGTGGGTCAGGACTGATGTTTGCCTGCATTTAGGTCGGCTCAGAACCACTACACTTGCAGGTTTCACCACCTTTATCTTAGATGAGTTTTTGTGTTTGTATTATCACTTCATAGATTATAGGAAGAATTGTCATTTTTCTGATTGTCTGGGTATAAGATAATACAAAATAAATGATTTAGTTTTCCACTGTGTCCGAGTTCTTTTGAAATGAAACACCCACTAAGCATCAGGTAGAGCAATACGAATGTTAAGTTAAACGTCCCCAATGCTTTTACACTTCAATGTAACACAAAGACCAGAAATGCAAAACTAGGACACACTGCTGTGTGGCGTTTCCATGTTGTACCTGAACGTACCTGACAGCTGTAGTTATCTGTGATCTACATGTTGCGCCTGAGAAAAGCTACCCGCGGTCGATTAATATTGCTTGCAGCGACTGTGAAGGGTTGCGGCTCCTGCTCTTTCGCTATTGGCTAAAATTCTGTCAGTCTGAGGTTCAACCAACTTTTGCAGCTTCTGATTGGCTGAGCCCCTCTCCGCAAGCACCGCCTCTCCAGACCACCAGCGACCGTCCATCATCCTGTTGCGGGTTATTGTGCCCGAGTTTTAAGGATAAATTATCTACTAATCAAAAACAAGGGAATAAACGGGTAATTGATTTTAAATTTAAATGCTATTGTTTCGGGACGGAGGTTTTATGCCGGTGTACAATATGACGTTATGTCTGTGTAGATTCTCACTCATCCAGGTCATGGTTATCCAAAGTAGATCTCTCTGTGTCAACTGGACTGAAAGGTTTCCTTGAAAACGTTTCGCCCTCTCTCCTGGGGGCAGAGAACTGAAGAAGCTCTCTGGAGAGAGGGCGAAACGTTTTCAAGGAAACCTTTCAGTCCAGTTGACACAGAGAGATCTACTTTGAATATGACGTTATCGCGTTACTCAAGTCATCTCTTTAATAAGGAAGGATTTCCATACAGATTTAAGAATTTCTCACCAACAGTAGAAATAATCACTGTGAAATTAATGTAAAGGTTTTTTTTTAATGATATAAACCCTTAAACTAACTTTTGTTTTGGTTTTATTTATATGCCAATCCCGGAAAGACATCACCTCATGTTATCAGCACTATTTTTCAGACCTTATATTTCCAAGATGTCACAACTGGCTTTTATGACTACAATTGATTACAATAACTACAAAAGACAGCGATAAAGCTCTTATAATTTAATTGTACCTTTTGCCAGCTCTCCAAACACAAATGTAAATGTCCAAGCAAGAAAAAAAATGATTAATTTGGTGTATAAATCAGCTTACAATAAAAAGCTGTTAAAAAGATTAACATCTGTACAATGTTTCTTTAATTGAAAATGAATCTTGCGTCTATTTATGTATATATTTGTATTTTCTTTTATATTAGTTATTGTTGAATAGCAACTAATGTATCTATTTACTTTCAGTTATTTTTGTCAACTTTATTTCTTTTGCTTTAATTGCAAATGTATAATGTCTTTTTAATATTGGCTGACGTCTGTACGCCAGTCAATATTATAAAGCAGTGAATAAAGTGTGAATAAAGCAGGTACAGAAAATGGATGGATGGATGGATGGATGGATGGATGGTCTGTACGGACATTTGTCCTGCTCATTGTTTTGATACAAATAAAGATGAAAAAAAAAACGCATACGCATATTTGCGCATGCGCTGGAATGGTGTAGAGCGTCTCTGGTTCCGGGTGCAGATGAGGCACCGACAAGGTCCTTTCGAATCCAGTGTTTGTCCGTCGTAACTTGGACTACTAAATCCAGCAGTTGGATGACACTTTTGAACGTCGTTTGTGGTTTTAATCGAGCCCATGCGGTCGGAATTACGGCTGAAATGAAACAGTAAAATTCACCATCGCTTGAAATCAGTGACGCCCCCTTTGCGTTAGCATAGTTAACAGCGTACTAACGTGGGAGCTCGCAAATTCATCGATATTTCTACATCCGAGCAAGATGCAAGAGGATAATTTGTGAGAAAAGACCCCATCCACGGTGAGTAATTTAAATAAAACCAAGTTTCTATCTAATCCTGAACAGCTCGGTAATTGTTGCTCGGCAGTGCTAAGCTACTTTTAGCATAGATTCTGAGAGTCGAGGAGAGCGAATGTACCGCAAAATAATTGGAATAACGTGGACATTTATCCTGAAATCGAGGTTGTAGGGATTCATCTACAGCTTTGAGGTATTTTAGGACGTTATTTGAATACACTAATTAACCTTAAGTTGGGTGTGTTTGTCACTGTCTAATGATTCTCATTTAAACGAGGCCGATATTTAAGGTAAATATGCTATTCAGTCTGATTTCTGTGCCTTCAGACAGCATAAAAAGTCTTTGACATGATCTCTTAATACGCTTGTTTGTTACCTCAGTGTTTGTGTGTTTGCATTTGTTCTTATTAAAATTAAATTCATTATGCGGATATTCACACTCGGATGCTACCAGAAGATGTTGTATTTCCAGATATCTCCAGTCTTAATGTTATTAAGACATTCACAGCCAATAAGATAAGAGTATCTAGTCCATGTAGGCTCCTTTCATCCAGGACATATTAATCCATTAAGCTGTAGCCAAGAGTCAGCTGGGCTGTTGGAAGCACCTGGAAGATATTTGTCTTCTTCAGCTCTGCTCTTACTGGAAACTTGAACCTCTGAAGTGGTTTTTTGTGTGTGGTACTGGTTCTTCACACCTAGAATTTAAGAATAGTAACCCCTCTTTCATAGCTGAAAACACACACACAGAAGTCTCTGATGGATGGAGGAGCACTCCTGAAATGTTAGCTTTTTTTTTTTTTTTAAAAAAGGTTGAGAACAGAATTTTGGTTTTTGACAGTTGCGTGAGACTGTAAATCTGCCACAAGTCATATCACTAAATGACACAATGCTCAAAATGTGAAGTGCTGCAGCACTGCAACATGTTTGTGTTTGTTCAGTCAAACATGCGGTAAAAGGTGCAGGCTGAAAGCGGCTCGATAAGGAGCCCAGTGGTGTTCACGGAGGTTTTGGATGGCAGCATTGATCCATCAAGGCTCCAAAAGCGAAGGTTTGAGAGCGACAATAATGACAAAGTTGGTTTATCATCCATTTGGCCACTGTTCTTTTCCTGTTCCCCCTTTTTTGTCAGTTATTGGTGAGATTCTGCTTTTAACGGTCCTCACTATTCATTTGACTTTAGAGACACCAGTAAGTATCATTTCTCTGTCCAGTGCCATGTCTCTGGTGTTCTCACGACCCAATACCAACGCAGTCCACGGAAAGAAGGATAAGAGACTGATGGCGGAAGTGAACGCATCACCGCTCAAACATTTCGTCACCGCGAAAAAGAAAATCAACGGGATCTTTGAACAGCTCGGCGCCTACATCAAGGAGAGCGCCTCCTTTCTGGAAGGTAACATTCCTTCAGTTTCACGTCAGACGTTTACGTTGTTCTCGTCCCAAACTGCTAAAAATACACCCATGAGCGTATCGGACTGCCAGAAAAGCGTTAGTTACCCAGAAATGATCTTCGTGTGGCAGATACGTACAAAAATGAAGAGCTGGACCCAGTCACCACAGAGGAGCAGGTTCAGGAGGTCTGTGGCTACCTGGCAAAGGTGGCCGGGATCGGAGAAGTTCTGGCGCGCAGACATATGAAGGTGGTCTTCTTTGGGAGGTAGGACTCTGAGTCACGCTGCCGTCTTCATTATTCCATTTCTCTCTGTGTGCACCTGGACTGTACGGTTTCCATGAAGACGTTTCGCCTTCTCTCCGGAAGGCTTCTTCAGTTCTAAACTTGCCCCCAGAAAGATGTCTGTGTAGATTCTCACTCATCCTGGTCATAGTTCTCCAAAGTTAGATCTCTGTGTGCACCTGGACTGCGAGGTTTCCATGAAGACGTTTCGCCTTCTCTTTAGAAGGCTTCTTCAGTTCCAAACAGCGATCTAACTGTGGATAACTGACCTGGAGGAGTGAGAATCTACACAGACATTATTCCATCTCAGTTCTGTTCAACTTCCACGTTAAAGCAGTTGCAACCTCTGTTCTGCAGGACGAGCAACGGGAAGAGCTCGGTGATCAACGCCATGCTGTGTGACAAGGTTCTGCCGTCTGGAATAGGACACACCACCAACTGCTTCCTGAGGGTGGAGGGCACAGACGGCAACGAGGCCTTCATCCTCACAGAAGGCTCTGAGGAGAGGAAGAACATCAAGGTGAGCTGAGCTCACATTCATGCCGCTCAGAGCCTCCTGTAGCGCACGCCTCGTGCGGTGTCAAGTGCAGGTTTCCTCCTGTTCAACAGCACAGAGAGATGAGCTGAGAAATGGACTTCCTGCTCCAAGCTGAGGTCACCTTTGATGGTGATGGATGTGGAGCTCAGGGGTAGGGTTGGGGTTAGCGCCGCAGGTGTTGTCCAGCCTGCGCTGACGCTCGTCTCGTGTCCGTGCTTGCAGACCGTCAACCAGCTGGCTCACGCGCTGCATCAGGACGAGGACCTGGACGCTGGCAGTTTGGTCTGCGTCATGTGGCCCAAAGCCAAGTGTGCTCTGCTCAGGGACGATCTGGTCCTGGTGGACAGGTCAGACTCCAGATCCAGAAGAACCCGTGCAGAGCTGGTCTTTCTCCTCTCACCAGCGTGTCTGTTCTCCTGCAGCCCCGGGATCGATGTCACCACAGAACTGGACAGCTGGATCGACAAGTTCTGCCTGGACGCGGACGTCTTTGTCCTGGTGGCCAACTCCGAGTCCACGCTGATGCAGACGGTGAGCTGGCGGAGCGGCCCAGCTCTCCGGAGGTGAAACAAACGCTGCATCTTCTGCAGGAGGTTCTCACTGTGGGAAATGTGCCTGTTTGTCCAGGAAAAGTCCTTTTTTCACAAGGTGAACGAGCGGCTCTCCAGTCCCAACATTTTCATCCTCAACAACCGCTGGGACGCCTCGGCCTCGGAGCCGGAGTACATGGAGGAGGTGAGTGCAGCAGGAGACCTGAAGGCGGTTGCTGATCAGGCTCCTTTGGCTGGCGGGGCCTCACCAATGTGTGTTTGGCGCGTCAGGTCCGTCGGCAGCACATGGACCGATGCTCCAACTTCCTGGTGGAGGAGCTGGGTGTGGTGGACCGCGCTCAGGCCAGCGATCGGATTTTCTTTGTCTCCGCCAAAGAAGTTCTTCAGGCTCGTGTGCAGAAAGCTCAAGGAATGCCTGAAGCAGGTGAGGGTCGGGAAGGAAGGGTGGGCAGTGACTGGGGAGCGTGCACCTTTCACGTGCATCCGCCTGGCCTCTGTGCTGAATGTGGATGGTGTTTGCTGCTCTGCGCTTCAGGTGGAGCCCTTGCTGAAGGCTTCCAGGCCAGAATGTTTGAATTCCAGAACTTTGAGAGGCGCTTTGAGGTAAGAGCTTCAGACATTGCTGCTCTCAGGGTGGTGGTGTCTGCTCACCCAGCTGCTGCTTGCAGGAGTGCATCTCTCAGTCGGCTGTCAAGACCAAATTTGAGCAGCACACGGTGAGGGCCAAGCAGATCTCTGAAGCTCTGCGCCACATCATGGACTCGGTGCATGTTGCAGCGCAGGAGCAGAGGTGAGTGAGGCTCCGGCAGGCGAGCGGAGGCTGGACGAGCCGCAGGCCTCAAGTCTGCTCTTAACCCAGGCTCTACTGTCTGGAGACCAAAGAGGAGCGCCAGGAGCGGCTGGAGTTCATAGACAAGCAGCTGGACCTGTTAAGCATGGACTGTAAGGCCAGGATCAGGAAGATCACAGAGGAGGTGGAGAGACAGGTGAAGCTCAGCGTGACTGCACCACCCAGGCTTGTCACAGCTGAGCTGGCAACGACTCTGCTAATCTGCTCTGCAGGTGTCCAACGCCATGGCCGAGGAGATTAGGAAGCTCCACGTGCTGGTGGATGACTTCCACATGGAGTTCCACCCGTCGTCTGTGGTGCTCAAAGTCTACAAGAACGTAAGTTGAGCACTCGTCCAGAGCTTCTCAGTGCTGCTTCTGTCTGCTTTCACACACAGAAGGACAGCCAGGCTGGAGGCCTCTGGGCCTCTGGGGCGTAGTCGTCAGAGCACAGGACAGTGCTCACCTGAGCTCCACCTGAGCTCCACCTGTGCCCCACGAGGCAGGAGCTCTCCCTGGATTAGCGCCGGTGTCACGTCCAGAGCTCAGAACAGGCTGATGGTTCAGCTCCTGGAGCCACAGCTGACCGGAGGATTAACTGGTATTACTAGTCAGGCTCTTCAGAGACACACGTGTCCCAGAGCCCTGGGCCGGGTCCAGGAACCGTCTGTAGAACCGGCTTTCTTCTGTAGAGAACATCAGGTTCCAAACCGTCACCACATCCCTGAAATTCAGGAGCCAACCGCCAGTTTCTTCTTTTAGGAGCTGCATCGGCACGTGGAGGAGGGGCTGGGCAAGAACATGTCGGAGAGGTGCTCCACCTCCATCAGCAGCTCTCTGCAGGCCACCCAGAACGACATGATCGGTAAGCCACCCTGCTCCTGGAGAGGGATCCACAAACACAGCCTGTAGCTACGTTGGCTGCTAGCTGAGCGAGCCTAACAGAAGGCGTTTGGCTCCATGTTTAGAGGGTCTGAAGCCTCTGCTGCCTCACCCGGTCCGAGAGCAGGTGGACAAGCTGGTCCCGCGCCAGTGTTTCAGCCTCAGCTACGACCTGGCCTGTGACAAGCTGTGCAGCGACTTCCAGGAGGACGTCAGCTTCCACTTCTCTCTGGGTTGGACCATGCTGGTCAACCGCTTCCTGGGTCCCAAGAACACCCGGCGAGCCCTCATGGGCTACAATGACCAGGTGCGCTCTTAGCATGTGCTCACCTGACCTTGCTCTGCATATGAGGTCATTTCCTGTCTGAAATCTGAACTCGGGGCCCCCACAGGTCCCTCGGTCCCTGGCCCTGACCCCTGTCAGCACCAGCATGCCTCCGTTCCCACAGAGCTCCGTCACCCAGGAGGAGCTCATGGTCTCCATGGTGACCGGCCTTGCCTCCCTTACATCCCGGACCTCCATGGGTGTGCTTGTGGTTGGTGGCGTGGTGAGGACACACACACACACACACACACACACACACTTCCAGAGGTCAATAAAAGTCAAAAAGAGAGTTTGTAGCTGTAATATCTGCAAAGGCGTTCCTCTTCCTGCTTTATTCACTGAAGGATTCAGCCGTTAGCGTAGCTCACAGAAGCTAACAGGATGACCGTTAGCTATGCTAACGGTCAGAGTGGCTCAGCTGTTGGGGTACTCGTACCTGAGCCCAGACTGTGATTCCCTGTGTTCGCTCTGGAACGTTTGGTGTGTGTGCAGATCTGGAAGGCGGTGGGCTGGCGTCTGATCGCCCTGTCTCTCGGTCTGTACGGGCTTCTGTACGTGTACGAGCGGCTCACCTGGACCACCAAGGCCAAGGAGAGGGCCTTCAAGAGGCAGTTTGTGGAGTACGCCAGTGAGAAGCTGCAGCTCATCGTCAGCTACACTGGCTCCAACTGCAGCCACCAAGTGCAGCAGTAAGTCTGCTCACACACTCGGGGACTTTCCCAGGATGGAACCTTCTTCTTCAGGTCTCGTTTCCGCTCTGCTTGTGGTCCTCAGGGAGTTGGCGGGAATGTTCGCTCAGCTCTGTCAGCAGGTCGATGTCACCCGACAGAACCTGGAGGACGAGATCGCGGACATGAACAAGAAGATCGAGCTGCTGGATTCCCTGCAGAGCAAAGCCAAGCTGCTGCGGTAAGAACCGCCTCCGCCCACACACCCTCGCAGTGTCCCTGTGTTTGAGCGTGTGTTTGTGCTGGCAGGAACAAGGCTGGCTGGCTGGACAGCGAGCTCAACATGTTCACTCAACAGTACCTCCAGGCCAGCAAGTGAACGAGTGAGCGCCAACTACAGGAGCAGGGAAGCGTGTGCAGTCTGGTACGGCTGAAGGGTGACGTGGGTGTGTGGGCGCGGCTCCTCTCATCATCGACCTGTACCAGCGTCACACAGCTGACACGTGTTTATCTTCATGTATATGTGTGTTCAACACTGGACAGAGACATCATTTATTCCCTTTATTGTAGATTAGATTGTGAAAAGGACTCGTTGTTGTCCAACAGCTGCTGGAGCTTTGATCAAACTGCTTTGGTTGACTCTTTCATCAGAAAATGAGAGACAGAAACTCAGGCAGTTTTCATCATGGTGGTTGATCACCAGGAGTGAAACAATTTCTGTATTTTGCCTTGAAGCTGAAAAGATTCCCACAGCTTCTTGCAGACACACGTGGTTGCTGAACACCATCTGTCCACCAGGGGGCGCAGCTGCCCCGCTGATGTGCAAATGAAGGCGGTTCCGTGTTGGTGAGGTTTCCCTGGTGAAGATCAGCCTCCTCTTCCTCCTGCACCTGAACCCTGGTAACGCCTCAGTGTCTTTGTAAACTTTTTGGCTTTGCACTTTTCAAACATTAGTCACATGGTTTTCATTTTAAAAAAGCTTTAGAGGAGAAAGTGACGTCACTGTGGCGTCTGAAGGACCTGTATCGACCATAATAGGATGCAGTGGTTGCAGTCAGACACAGGGGGCGCTGTGGAGGTTTTGGTTGGTAAATTAATGAATTGAAGAAATGCACTTTAACTGCTGAATGATTTCAGAGTGTAGATAAATGAGAGTAATCTGCATGCAGCGACTCCTCATGTCTTCAGATGTGTGGATAACAATAAAAGCGATGGTGGTGAAATCTGGTGTGGGTCTTCTTTTAAACGGCTTCATTTACCAGGTGGAGGTGTTTTGGTGAACCCCTCCATTTCACGTCATTAAAAAGATTATGTTGAATGTAGTTGGTGCTAAAATCTGACCGTTACGGCAGATTTGTAGTAATGTTTATTATTATTGTATTTATCACGACTTTGGCTCCAGGTTTCACGCGTCGCAGCGGCTTTCGGACAGCAGGGGGCAGCATTGCGTCGCTCATCGCGGCTGACGTCACATCGGGATAAGTTGAATCTAAAATTAAACACACGTTGTAGTGAAAGACCTAAACAGGCACATAATTTAAACACAGAGCAGAGATGCTGCAGATTCTGGACAAGAGTTTAAAGTCTTTCTGTTTTGATGATTATTTTGTCTTCAGAGCAAACCTGTTACAGGCAATGTAAAAACGACGAGAAGAGGCCTCAACTGATTTTCACTGTGTTCTACGGGAAATCTTATTTTATTGTTTTATGAGTATTTTCAAATGAGGAAAATAACGAATGCCTCACGCACAGAATGTAAGAAGAAAAAAGAGCAAAAAGTAGCAGAGAACAGTTTCCACAAACACATTTTCCCTCAAATAAAGGAGGAAATTCGCCGTAAACCGTCAGTCTCGCCTGTGTGCTGCCGTTGACCCCGCCCGATCGGTTTCACCTGTGTGAAACTGAAATTCATGAAACGTCTTCATGATTTAGAAATGAGAAGTAAATGTAAACACATTTTTTCCTGAACAATGCTAAATAAATAGTTGTCAGCTTTTAGAAAAGAAGTTAAATGTATACTTGGATGTACATTTAAACGCATGTTTTCAGGATTCTGGAGCTTTTCTAAAGCTGAGACTGTTTAAACTCATCACTGATCCATAAAAGTGAACATTGTGTCAAAGCAACGTCAGATCTTTTGCAGACAGAAGCCGTTGTTTGAGCTCTTATCACCACCTTCATCATCGTCATCATCACATCCAATTTTATTCCTGTGAAAAATCGCTGGATGAATAGACGCCTCAGACTTCATCTGTGCAAACAAAATGCATCTTGCATGGTGGATCTGCGTTGCTTGATCAACAAAATGGCGACATTGATCCCGGAGGTGACCTTCAGCCCCATGAAGGTCTCATGCTCTGGCGGCCTTGTGAGTCCGGCTTGTTCTCGCTTTAATGGCCTGTGAAAAACTATGTTAACGATGCTAACACGACAGCGCGCAGGCGAAATATCTAAACCATGAGAAATTAGAAATGTTTGTAGAGCTGCTTTGAAGTCTTTAGACTCTTTAGACGCGTCAACCAGCTCGGCGGGGTGTTCATCAACGGCCGCCCGCTGCCCAACCACATCCGACACAAGATCGTGGAGATGGCCCACCACGGGATCCGGCCCTGCGTCATCTCCCGCCAGCTGCGCGTCTCCCACGGCTGCGTCTCCAAGATCCTGTGCCGGTACCAGGAGACGGGCTCTTTATCTTAATGTATGTTTCTTAATAAACTTGTTTTCATGAATTCCAGTTTACATCGGGAGGAGCAGCTCGTCCGCGGGTCGTGTCAGCCAGCTGGATCAGCTTCTCCTCATGTTCCTGAGCTGTTCTGTGGAGCCGAAGATCAGCGTGTTCGAAGCACTAAAACCTCCCAACAGCACTGCTAAGCGACACCTCACACAGCCTGAATCTGTAGCAAATGGCCCCTAATGCTGATTACTGAGCTTCCGCCACGGTGGCCAAGACACTCAGAGTTTCCCACAACCTGAAAATGGATGTTGGAAATTGTATAGAAACGGTCCCCTCCGTCTGAAATCGGATTAGCGTGTACGCTAACATTTGTGTTTCACTTGTTTAGCCAGACCTCCATGCTTTCTGTGCAGCTGAACATGACAGCGAGGCGCTGGGATCCGTCCATCCCTGACTCCCAGTGTAACCAGTCCACGCACTCGTCCGCGCTGTCCCAGTATAAGCGGTTTGTTTACAGTCGCTGTCCCAGTGCCAGC
>CM027090.1:80912-88412 GCA_015343265.1 Pao palembangensis | reverse complement strand
ACCTGGAACCTGGAACCTGGAACCTGAGCCTATTACAGCTGCTAATGAAAGAGCTGCGCGTTGAATAGGTGACTGTTGGCGAGGCTGTAATGGCTGCAGGGCCTGTAGCAAATATATATTTATCCCCTATCAGCCCTCACTCTCGCTCGCTGGCACACGCGTTCTGTTGAAGGGCTTTAAAGCAGATTAAATTGAGCCTTTTCTTTCTTTTCACTTTCATCTCTCAGCTTCTCTTCTGCGCTGTTTCAGCCTGCGGCCAAACATTCATGAGGCTTGAAGGTTTCCGCTGCTTCTCTTCACATTCCCAAATATTTGATTTGGCTGCTGCTTTTTTTATTTTGATTTTTTGATTATTTTTTCTGGTGGAAGCATCGCGACGGTTATTTTCAGATTTTCTGATTCTCTTCATTTTTAATCCCAGAACATGATTTACTATCAGACATCTGAGTTAGAGGTAAACAAACAGATGTGGGGCCGCGGCTCTGCTTTAAGAAGCGGCTGATTTGGTTCTCATCGAGTGGAAATATTCGTGCTTGTTGCTCAGGTTTTGCTGGTTCTCCGCTCGCTGGTTGAAGCCTAAACTTCACCGGAGAGTCCAGAATAAATCCCACCGTGAGCGGGGGCCTGTGGGGGCCGTGGGGGCCTGTGGGGGCCGTGGGGGCCGGGTGGGTTTCTCCTCGGGCGCCCACACTGTGCTGCTCCATCGTTGCAGAGCTGAAATTGAGGGAGCCCCAAATGTTGGCTGCAGATAACACAATCATCCCGGGCTCATCCTGGGCTGCGCTCGGCTCCATTAAAGTGGGATTAACCTCCCCTTCCTCCTGACACCTCCCACCAAAACTCACACTTTTAAAGAAGCATCATATCAAAACAGCAGCGCGCGTGTGTGTGTGCGCGCGTAGACTTTAATCAGTCGGTTCAATTCCGTCAGTTTGAAAGCGATGCTGACAATGACTGTCATCTAATCCAGAATATTCGATTATCCGACCGTGACGGCCAGGTCCTTCGAGGGTCAATACGTGACCACGCTTGACGCCTTAGGGCGATTTTAAAAGCTGAGGCTGGTCCGAGTTCCAGCTGAAGAGGTTCCTGTCAGCTTTCAGAGCAGCTAGAGCGCTGATCCTCTGCTGCCGTTCGCTTCCAGAGGAGGAGCAGGAGCATAGGAGAGTATACAGAGCCCAACGCGACGCTCGGGCCTGAGTGAGACGCACGTTTGGCGCGTCCCCACCTGCAGGAGGTGTGGAGGCCGCGCTCCTCCTCACAATGGAGGCTTCACGGTGGCTAAAGAAAGTGTTCCGGGAAAAAGGGACTGCGTGGTGAGAGAGAAAGACACACACACATCACACATCATTACCACACACGCACACACGCACACGCACACACGCACACGCAGCCCCTAAAATCATCGCCTTCCGTTTTTTGCATAAAAGCAAAAAGCAAAAAAAAACAAGAAAATTCTGGAGCGGAAACATCAGCAGAAGTTTTAAAATCCGGTTCAAAGTCAGAATTTCAGCATTAATCCTGTTAATTCTGTGGATAAAACCACCGACCGTTTTATTTCCACCGTCCAAAATTAGCAAATGTGTTTTGAAAGTGCCAGGTCCGGACTTGGGGCCGACTTGCTGATGTTCTCTGCGCCGAGAGATGAGGCGCCGCTGGAGTGGAGTGCGGCGGAGTTCGAGGGGGGTCACCGCGGCCACGCCGGCGTCCCGCCACCGGCCCTAAAGCCTCCTTTCATTTCCGCCGACAGAATGCCAAGAATCTGGAGTGGCGGCTCGTCGGGAGGCTGATCGGCCAACAAAAAAAGAGTTGGCAGCCTGCCAAAGAGGCCAAAACGCGCCTGGACAAACCTCCGCGAGCGTCCAAGGCGGACACGAGAGCGCGCACGCAGCAGGAGCGCGAGGCCTCTGATCCGGCCTCCCGACACCCTCACACCATCGCACACGCGGCCGCGCTGTTCCAAAGCAGCCTGAGCCCTCGGACCCGAACCCAGGTTTAGCCTGATCATCACCAGGGCCCCTCTAGATGGCCCTGGGGGGGACCAAAACCTCAGCTCTAGCTTTTAAATTCACACGTACTATTCTGGGAGGCTGGTCAAAGCATCAGCATCAAAGCCCCCAACCCAGAGTTTAGCAGGTTCTTGTTCTAATTTAAACATCTCATGACGTCTGAGCTGCAGCCGATTCTCGGCGAGGTTGCAGGTTCCAGCGCTGCACAGCGAAGGGGAGAATCTTTGAGCTGGTGAACGTGCCACCGGGGGCTGCGTGGTGCATCCACAGATGGCTATTCATGCTTTCCTCCATCATCCAGAGAAATCACAGCACCAGCCGGACTGGTCACAAACGACCTTTAAACAGATTATTGGAGCAGAACGGACAAATTTGGTCTCTTTGGAGGGGGCTGATGTTCACGCTGCTGAAAGGTATAGCGGATTATTGGCCATTTACTGGAGCCACATATTTAAAACGGCGGATGAATAATCTGGCTTCACAGATTTCATCACGTTGATTATTGATCTCTGAACCAGATTCGATTGTGTTGTTAATATTGAGACCCGTTAAAAGACGCCGTGTTGTTCTTTAAAAATGGGCCGAGATAATCGATTTACTGTAAAATTAGGAAGCAATTAATTGTTCTGGACATTTATTCAGAGTGCAGATTCAATGTTGCATTAAAAACTAATAATAATACAATAAAACGTTATTAATATTATAACATTTGAATTGGTAAATTACTGAACTAAAGAAAACTTTTCAAAAGAAAAAATCTTACTTACTCCTGATATAGTGAAAAATCTGAAAAAGGCCTCAAATGCAGTTATTATTTATTAAAACGGTTCGAGTCAGTTTGGTCAGTTCACACTAATTAAACCTGAGATTAAACTGCTGATTTCCACGTTTCTGCGTCCAAAGACGGTAAAAATAAGGAAGCAGCAGCCTTTGATGAGTAAAGTCCTCGGTTACTCTCCTCCCCTGGTGGCCCTGAGAACAGCCAGGGCGAAGCAGTTTCCTGACCGACTGGTCAGCAGCCAGTCTGAGTCCAGTCACGTCGATGTTGACCAGTTTCAGCCAGTAAACAGGTAAAAAGAACCGCTTTATTGGTTCCCACCTGCTGTGCAGGAGGAGGAGCAGCTCTGCATGAGCGCCTGATGAACCTCCAAGTCTATTGGGGCGCAAAAGGAAACAGCAGCAAAAAGGCTGCAGGGCGAGCGGCTGACGTTGACAAAGCGGCGGCCATTGCGTGGCCCCAGGCAGACGGTAAGGCCGATCACCCCTGAATAGACGCTTCAGCGGGACACGACGGAGCCAGACAGGAGCCGAGGCGCTGAAAGGAGCCGCGGAGCCCGGCGCCGTTTGCAACGCCGCCGCGCAATGTGGGCGCAGCCGCAGCCGCAGCCCAGCCCTGCGGCAGCCCGGTAGAACATCTGCAGCAGCAGAACATCTGCAGCTGCAGAACATCTGCAGCAGCAGAACATCTGCAGCATCACACAGCTGTTTCAGCTGGTTGCTCTGAGGAACCAGTTCCCCGTTTGTTGGTGTCATTGGTCCAGATGGAGAACATCTGCCGATGCTTCGGCTCAGAAGGTGACACAGCAGACGCTTGTGTGTGTGTGTGTGTTCTGGAGTTGGCTGGAATTCACCTCTCCTCCATCTTGATGAACGCTCACCTGTCCGAGATGAGTGTGTCTGTGGACGAGTGTGTTTTGAGGACGGCAAAAATTGAGGACGGCGTACTGTGGACGAGTGTGTTTGAGGACGAGTAAAATTCAGGGACAAGTGTCTTTGAGGACGAGTGTGTCTGCAGAGGAGTGTGTTCAGGACGTTGGTGTTTGAGGACGGCAGTGTGTTCAGACCAAGCGTGTCTGCGGAGGAGCGTGTTCATGGAGGAGGTCTGTGGACGGAGTGTGTCTGAGGACGAGTGTGTTTGAGGACGAATGTGTCTGTGGACGAGTGTGTCTGCAGAGGAGTGTGTCTGAGGACGAGTGTGTCTGTGGACGAGTGTGTTTGAGGACGAGTGTGTCTGCGGACGAGTGTGTCTGCAGACGAGTGTGTTTGAGGAGTGTGTCTGAGGACGAGTGTGTCTGCGGAGGAGTGTGTCTGAGGACGAGTGTGTCTGTGGACGAGTGTGTCTGCAGAGGAGTGTGTCTGAGGACGAGTGTGTCTGTGGACCAGTGTGTCTGAGGAGTGTGTCTGAGGACGAGTGTCTCTGTGGACGAGTGTGTCTGTGGACGAGTGTGTTTGAGGAGTGTGTCTGAGGACGAGTGTGTTTGAGGACGAGTGTGTCTGTGGACGAGGTGTTTGAGGAGTGTGTCTGTGGACGAGTGTGTGTCTGTGGACGAGTGTGTCTGAGGACGAGGTGTCTGCAGAGGAGTGTGAACGAGGACGAGGTGTTCTGAGGACGCGTGTTCAGGGACCAGTGTGTCTGAGGACCAGTGTGTCTGAGGACGGTGTGTCTGAGGACGAGTGTGTCTGGTAGAGGAGTGTGTTCAGGGACCAGTGTGTTTGAGGACGAGTGTGTCTGAGGACGAGTGTGTTTGAGGACCAGTGTGTTGAGGACGAGTGTGTGTCTGTGGACGAGTAAGGTGTTTGAGGAGGCAGTCTGCAGAGGAGTGTAGTTCAGACCAGTGTGTCTGAGGAGTGTGTCTGGAGGACGAGTGTTCCTGTGGACGAGTGTGTCTGAGACGGCAGGCGAGGGGAGTGTGTCTGTGGACGAGGTGTTCAGGACGAGGTGTTTGAGGAGTGTGTCTGAGGACGAGGTGTCGAGGACGAGGTCTGAGGATGAGTGTGTCTGGAGGAGGCGTCTGAGGACGAGTGTTCGAGGAGTGTGTCTGAGGACGAGTGTGTCTGCGGACGAGTGTGTCTGCAGACGAGTGTGTCTGAGGAGTGTGTCTGAGGACGAGTGTGTCTGAGGAGTGTGTCTGCAGAGGAGTGTGTCTGTGGACCAGTGTGTCTGAGGAGTGTGTCTGAGGACGAGTGTGTCTGAGGACGAGTGTGTCCATATCTGTGTGTCTTCTCGCTGGTTAATCTGCTCCTGGCTGAAGCCAGATTATGCTGCTGTGGAACTTGCGCTCTGAGCCTGCATCTGTCCACTGAGGGCTTTGTGCTGTCGCCTGTATCTTTCAGAGCTGGTTTCCACAAGATATTTGCTCCCAGCTCTAATCTTTCTCACTGTTTATAGCTGACAGTCTGCAGTTATTTTCCTTTATTTATGGCTGTATTTTGTCTAAGTTAAATAGAGACACGTGCGCACCAGTGCCCGTGGAGGACAGCAGATAAAGACTTTGCATTAATAGCAGTTTGCTAAGACATAATGCCTGATAAAGCTGCGTGTCTTTGTGTGGCTGGATGGGAGTTGAGAGCCGTTGTGCGGCGTTTGCGGCCGCGGCCCAGTAGGCTGCAGGTCTGTCTACATGGCCCAGCTCAGCAGCAAAGCACACAAAGCGGATCTTCTCTCCACACTCGCTAAGTCTTTGGCAGCGTTGCTCCTCAGCGTTAGCGTGGAGGTGCTGACGCTGCGGCTGCGGCTGCGGCTGCTGCGTTTGTTGCGATTAAACGCCATTGTGTCGCCGCTGTTTTGAACAAAGGCGGAACAATGCTGAACTCTTAAATGGAGCGCGAGCGGCGCGCCGTGTGCGCCGTCTCGCCAGCTCGGCCTTGTTGCTCAGGCCGAATTTGAGGCCTTTGTTGAGTTGCGCTCTGGAGCCAACTGGCAGATCCGCTTCGCTTTGTCTTGAATACTCCCAAAATCTCAGCTTTGGCCTGGTTAGTCGGCGCCTTCAACCCTGAAATTCGCTCGCTTGTTGTTACAGAACATGCGGAGGAGAGTATGACAGAGCTGGAGTACGCTGCACTTTCCACGTGAAGGCTACGATGACTCCCCGGAAAGCGGTTGCCTGCTCTGTTTACGCCATAAACAAGGTTGGATCGACCACGCCGGAGTGAAGTTCACCGCTGCCAAAGCAGAAAGTGCGAGAAAAGAGCGGTGGGGCTGGTGTTCGCAGCCCCTCCGCAGTGTGTCATGCCCGGCCCCACTTGACCTCTGGAGCAGCAACATGCAGCTTTGACCTCCGCCCTCCGCTCCGCTGCCCACCGCCCGCTCCTCCGCCTCCGCTCCTCCGCTCCGCCTCCGCCTCCGGGCCCCGCCTCAGTGCTGCAGCCCGAGGCTGTTTGCTGCTCCCAGCAGAGGGCGGCCAGGCTGCGCGCTGGCCAGGTCCCGCTGGGCCGCCTATGGGCTGTGAAAGCCTGGGACGCCTCCCAGCCCCCACCCCTGGCCTGTTGTTTAAGGTGAGAGCTCGCCAGCAGCGCCTGCACCTCCCGCCCACCCAGGGACGTGGTCAGCCTTCAGCTGCAGATCACGTTATTACTGACCTTGGATCTGGTGACTGAATCAAAGTTCAGTCTTGGTGGTCTGGGGCGACCGCGACTTTTGGACCCGAATCTCTCCGGCCAGGCCCTTGTGCCCCAGCGTCTTCCTGCTGCTGCTCGACTTCCATCCTGTCCTGGATAGCTGGGATCAGCTGGGCTCTGGAGGCTGACCCAGGCCCAAATAGGGCGGCTCACGGAAGCAGGTGGGGGCAATGCGGCCCGTGGGGCAGAGCAGACAGCAGAGACGATCTCCTCGAACATCGCCTGGTCGCAGCCCAGAAAGGTCGAACGTATGCAGAGACAGCAACAGCCATGCAGCCGAGGCGCAGGTCGGGCTGCTCGAGCCTGTGGAGCCAAACCCCGAGCAGATCCTGCGGAAGAATGCTGAACTAATAGGATTGTTCAGAATGACCCATACTACTTTCACGCGGTTTCTGAGCGCTGTCGCTTGGTCTTGCTCCGGAAGTCTTTTGTTCCGACACAACAGTTGGAGGCACTAACCTCGATCGCCGATGTCGCCAGCAGCCTCTGGGCGGCCTCCTGGAGATCTCGGTTTGACGCCCCAGCCTCTGGGTCTCACCTGACCCAGGAGCTTGGGACGCGTCCCACCACGGCCTCTGGTCTGCTCCAGACGAGCAGCTGGTTCTTCACCATCAAGATTGGGAGAAACAGCAAGGCTCAGACAAAGGAATTAGGCTGCCACAGCTGCTGAAACAAGCCTAAAGTGTGTGGAGGCATAGTATGGAGCCACAAGCCCAGGAGAGCAGATAAAGCAGCGCCGAGCCCCCCATTCAATTAGGACAACTAATCACACCCAGAGCAACCAGGAGGGAACCAGAGCATTCTTCTGGAATTACCCTGCACGGGAGTGTTTTAACTGCAGGAAGTGTGTGAGTGTGTGAGTGTGAGTGTGTGAGTGTGTGAGTGTGTGAGTGAGCAGTGTGTGTGTGTTTCCTGTGTGTGTGTGTGTGTGTGTTTCTGTGTGAGTGTGAGTGTGTTTCTGTGTGAGTGTGTGTGTGTGTTTCTGTGTGAGTGTGTGAGTGTTTCTGTGTGAGTGTGTGTGTGTTTCTGTGTGTGTGTGTGTGTTTCAGTGAGTGTGTGTGTGTGTGTTTCTGTGAGTGTGTGTGTGTTTCTG